>JAOVVO010000729.1:20000-40102 GCA_028564675.1 Onchocerca lupi | reverse complement strand
ATGTGCTGGATTAAATGTAGGGGTATTACTAAGAGGAACGAAAAGAGAAGAAGTAGAAAGGGGTCAAGTGTTGGCAAAGCCAAATTCAATAACACCGCACAAGAAATTTAAGGCAGAGGTATATGTATTAAAAAAAGAGGAAGGAGGGAGACATACACCATTTTTTGAAAATTATCAGCCGCAATTTTATATAAGAACTACAGATGTAACAGGAAGTATAAGATTGTTAAAAGGGAAAGAAATGGTAATGCCAGGAGATAATTTAAGTATAGAAGTAGAATTGCAGGCAACGGTAGCAATGGATAAAGGATTGCGTTTTGCAATAAGAGAAGGTGGTAGAACCGTTGGTTCTGGTGTTGTTTCCGAAATTTTAGAATAAGTGGTGGTAGCTAAAATGGAGCAAGAAATACATATTAAAATAGAAGCTTTTGATTGTTCAAGATTGGAGGAATATGTTAGAAAGTTTGTGCGTGAATTTAAGGATAAGTTAAAACATTCTGGCACAAGATTATCGGGTCCGGTTGCTTTGCCAAGGAGCAATCTTAAATTTAATGTTAATAGATCTCCTCATGTTGATAAAAAATCTCGTGAACAACTTGAACGGAGGACTTCTAAGCGTTTGATTGTTCTATATAATCCTACTCCTACTATAGTACAAATGCTTGGAAGTTCGTCTTTTCCTTCTCCTCTTCCTGGGGTAGAAGTTAATTCAAAAATTAAGAAGGTTATAAAGTTTAGGAAAAGGGAATGAAGAGAATAAGTTCACTGAAAAGAATTGGTTTGTTAATGAAAAATGTTGGTCATACTGCTATATATTATAATAGTGGTCATGTGGCTGTAACTTTATTATATCTCAATGAAACTTATATTGTTGATATAAAAGACCAGGATAAGTGTGGGTATAATTCAGTTGTTTTAGGTACTGGAGATTTTAAAAATATTGCAAGGCCTCAGTTAGAATATTTGAAGAAAAGAGGAATAAAAAGTAGATTTAGGTTATATGAAAGTAGATTAAATGACCTCTCAGGGATAAGATGTGGTAAGAAAGTAGATGTTAGCCATTTTGTAGTTGGTCAATATCTTGATATTACAGGATATTCGATTGGTAAAGGATTTGCTGGTGTAATAAAGCGGCATAATTTCAGTGGGCTTAGAGCGTCTCATGGTGTCTCTATTGCTCATAGATCGCAAGGTTCTACAGGTCAATGTCAGGATCCTGGTAGAGTGTTTAAAGGAAAGAAAATGGCTGGTCACTTAGGTAGTAGTAGGGTAACTGTACAGAATATGAAGGTATTATTTATTGATCATGAAAATAGTATTATTGCTATAAAAGGCAATAATGTTCCTGGATTTAGAAATTCTTATGTTTTTGTAAGGGACTCAGTTAAGAAGCCTTTACATAAAAATGCTCCTTTTTCGGTCAGTTTGCTGTTAGATACAAATGATGTTAATACTAGTAATTTGGTAAGTTAGTTATGGAATGTAAATTGGTTAATTTGTCTAGTGGTGATGTAGGTGTTGTTCAGCTTAACCCTTTAGTATTTTTTGTTAAACAAAAATTGAGTATTTTGCACGATATCGTTACATGGCAATTAGCAAAAAGAAGAGCTGGTACTCATAAAACAAGAGGTATCAGTGATATTTCTGGTACAACAGCTAAGCCTTATAGTCAAAAACGTACTGGTAGGGCAAGACAAGGTAGCTTACGATCTCCTCAATTTAGAGGTGGAGAAATTGTTTTTGGTCCTGTTGTGAGAAGTCATGCCTATTCTCTTAACAAAAAAGTGCGTAAGCTTGGTTTAAAAATCGCTTTATCTTTAAAATACTTTAATAATCAAATAATTATTCTTGATAGCTTGGATATTAATGTGGAGAAAACATCTGAAATGTGTAAGTTTATTAAAAATTTTAAATTTTCTTCCTTTTTGATGGTTGGTGACTATGGAGATAATTTATTGCGGGTTGCTAGAAATTTGCACCATATAAACTTGATCAAACCTATCGGATTAAACGTCTTTGATATATTGAATCATGAGTGCATAATGCTGACAAATGATGCTTTAAAAGACCTTGAAGACAGGTTATTATGATAAAATATAATAATATAATAAAATGTCCTATAGTTACAGAGAAAGCTTCTTTTTTGAAAGAGAAATTTAATAAATATTCTTTGTATGTTTTTGTGAATGTAAATAAGCATAAAATAAAGTTGGCAATAGAATCTCTATTTAAAGTTAAAGTTTCCTCTATAAATGTTGTTATGGTTAAGCCTAAACGTAGGCCTTTTAAAGGTGTGTCTGGTTATGAAAAACAAAAAAAGAAGGTTTATTTTTCTTTAATAGATGGTCAAAAATTAAATATAATGAGTGTTTAATATGGGCGTAAAATTTCTTAATCCTGTTACTCCTTCTTCTCGTGGAACTGTGTTGGTAAGTAGAGTTGGGTTGTCAAAAGATAAGCCAGAGAAATCTCTTACATTTGGTAAAAAGTCTAGTGGTGGAAGGAATAATTGTGGTAGGGTTACAACTCGTCATAAGGGTAGTGGTCATAAAAAAAAGTATAGAATTGTAGATTTTAAACGCAATAGAAGTGATCAAGGTATAGTTGAAAAAATAGAGTATGATCCGAATAGGAGTGGTTTTTTAGCGTTAATATTATATGGAAGTAGTAATACTAAATCTTATATATTAGCTCCGCAAAATGTAAAGCCTGGTGATTATGTGATGTCAAGTGATAGTGCTGATATAGTAGCAGGTAATTGTTTATCATTAAAATGTATACCTATTGGTTCTTTTGTTCACGGTGTTGAATTGAAGCCAGGTAATGGTGCTGTAATTGCTCGAGCTGCTGGTTGTTATGCACAAATTGTCGGTCATGATGGCAACTATGTATTATTACGGTTAAGGTCTGGTCAAGTTAGATTAGTTTTATCTTCTTGTAAGGCTACTATTGGTACAGTATCTAATCCTGATCGTAAGAATAGAAAATTGGGTAAAGCAGGGAGAAGTAGATGGTTGGGGATTAGACCTACTGTTCGTGGAGTTGCTATGAACCCAGTTGATCATCCTCATGGAGGTGGAGAAGGAAAAACCTCTGGTGGGCGTCATCCTGTTACTCCTTGGGGAGTTGTAACAAAAGGAAAAAAAACTCGAAAGAAAAATAAATTTAGTGACAAGTATATAAAACAGTTGAAAGGTTAGTTTATGAGTAGATCTGTATGGAAACCACCTTTTTGCCATCCTTCTGTATTAAAATTGGTGAATAGGGTTTTAAAAGAGGGTGCTATTAATAAAGTGATAAAGATTCACTCTAGAGCTTCTATAATTCTTCCTAATTGTTTAGGTTTAAAATTTGCTGTTTATAACGGTAAAGATTATGTTCCCGTTAATGTTAATGATCAAAATATGGTAGGTCATAAATTTGGTGAATTTTCACCTACCCGTAAATTTAATGGTCATAGTGGTGATAAAAAGGCAGTAAGAAGGTAATTGATATGAAAGACAAATCCACAGTAGTTAAAGCTAGTTCTGGAGTTTTAAAATCAACTCCTCGTAAGTTGAGTTTGGTTGCCAGTCTAGTACGTAATAAGAAGGTTTCTTCTGCTAATGTGCAATTGAAGTTTTGTGAAAAGAGAGCTGCTGGTCTTATAGCAAAAGTGTTAGATTCTGCAGTTGCTAATGCTCAACATAATTATGGACTAGATATTGACGGTCTATATATAAAGGAAATCTTGGTAGGTAAGTCTTTTACCTTGCGTAGAATATATCCAAAGGCTATGGGTAAGGCTAATAGGGTTAATAAGTATTACAGCAATTTAACTATAAAGTTAGAAGAAGTTGTATAATTTGTAAAGATGTAAAATTAGTGAGGAAAGTATAAAGTATGGGACAAAAGGTTAATCCTATAGGATTAAGGTTGAAGATAAATGCTAATACCTGGGATTCTATTTGGTATGCTAATAAAGATTATAAAGAGAAATTGCACCAGGATTTGTTTATTCGTAGTTACATAAATAAATCTTTTAAGCATGCAGGTCTTTCCAGAATAATTATAGAGCGTAAAGGTGATTTGATGTCTGTAACAATAAACTCTTCTAGGCCTGGAGTGATAATAGGTAAAAAAGGCTTAGATATTGAGAAGGTAAAACAAAAAATAATTCAAAAAGTAAAAGATAATGTAGAAGTGAATGTGGTAGGAGTAAAGAGGCCTGAAATAGATGCAGCCTTGATATCAAACAGCATAGCACAGCAGTTAGAAAAACGGGTTTCATTCAGAAGAGCGATGAAAAAAGCTATTCAAAGTTGTTTGAGGATGGGAGGAGGAGGTATTAAGATAAGTTGTTCTGGGCGTCTTGGTGGGGCTGAAATAGCTCGTACTGAATGGTATAAGGAAGGTCGTTTACCTTTACACACTTTACGTGCTAATATAGATTATGCTTTATCTGAAGCAAAGACTGTATATGGTATTATAGGAGTTAGAGTTTGGGTTTATATTATTAATTAAGGTATATTGAAATGTTTATCCCTAAAAAAAGTAAATATAGAAAGGTGTTTAAAGGGAGAATTAAAGGTAGTACAAAAGCTGGTAGTACATTGTCTTTTGGAGATTATGGCTTAAAAGCTATAGAAGCAGGTAGGATTCAGTCTAAGCATATTGAAGCTGTGAGACGTGTGATATCTAGAACGTTGAAGCGCTCTGGTAAAGTGTGGATAAGAATTTTTCCTGATGTTCCTGTTAGTAAAAAACCTGCTGATGTGCGGATGGGTAAAGGGAAAGGTAGTGTTGAATTTTGGGTATTTAAAACTAAGCCTGGTAGGGTGTTATTTGAAATTAGTGGTAGTGTTTCCATGTATTTGGCAAAATTAGCACTTGAGAAAGCAATTGCCAAGCTTCCTGTAAAATGTAAATTTGTATCTAATTATAGTTGAGTGAAATTACGATGGGTATAATTGAGATTAGATCAAAATCCTCGCAAGAGTTGTATGAAGTTCTTATAAATTTGAGGAAAGAGTTTGTTAATTTGGTTTTTCAAAAAAAATTGGGACAGTGTAACAATATTACGCGTTTTAGTTTGATAAGGAAAAATATAGCTCGTATTTTAACTGTATTAAATGAAAGAACAATAGAGGAAAAGAATGCCTAAGAAAATTTTGTGTGGTGTTGTAATTAAAGCTGGGTGTGATAAAACTGTAAAGGTTTTAGTACTGCAGGTATATAAGGATAGGCTATATAAAAAAGTCATAAAAAAATATAGAAAGTACACAGTGCATAGTGAAAATAATAGTTGCAAAGTAGGGGATAAAGTTTTTATACAAGAACATAAGCCTATTTCTGCCACTAAAAAGTGGATTGTTGTTTAAGTTGGGTAAGATGTTCATATGATTCAAAAAAATACATTGTTGGAAGTGGCTGATAATTCTGGTGCACGTAAAGTACTTTGTATTGGCTTGTTGGGTGGCAGGAAGTTTGCATCTGTAGGTGATACAGTTATTGTATCTGCTAAGTCTATCAACCCGAAGGGGAAAGTAGAAAAGGGAAAAGTATATAGAGCAGTTGTTGTTAGAGTGAAAAGTCGTATTAGAAAGTCTGATAACTCTGTGATTCGTTTTTCTAGCAATGCTGTAGTTTTAATTAATAATCAAGGTGAACCGCTTGGTACTCGAGTGTTTGGTCCAGTAAAAAAGTTGTTATCTGGTTCTTTCATGAAAATAATGTCACTGGCTGTTGAGGTTTTATAATGAGTGCGAAAATAAGAAGTGGCGATGACGTTATAGTTTTAGCTGGTAGGGATAAAGGAAAAATTGGTAAAGTAGTTAAAATTTTAATACATAATACTAAAAAGAGGGCAATTGTTTCTGGAGTAAATGTGTACAAAAGGCATACCAAACCAAAAGCAGGTAATAGTGGTGGTATATTAGGTAAAGAATTGGCTATTGATATATCTAACATTGCAATGTTGGATCCTAAATATAAAGCTCCAACTAGAATAGGGTTTAAGGTTATAGATGGTAAAAAGGTACGTTTTGCGAAAGCTTCTGAGGAAGTAATAGATTAGATAATATGTTTAAAGAATTGTATAGAGATAGCATAGTAAAATCCTTGAAAGATAAGTTTAACTATAGCAATGTAATGCAAGTGCCTAAACTTGTTAAAGTATGTATTAATATGGGTGTTGGTGATGCTGCTGTAGATAGTAAAGCAATAAATGAGCCGTTCGGTTGTCTACATTTAATTACAGGGCAAAAACCTGTTTTAACTTCTGCAAAAAAATCTATTTCTGGGTTCAAGATAAGAAAAGATGCTATAGTGGGTTGTAAAGTAACTTTACGTAGGGATAAAATGTATGAATTTTTAGAAAGATTGATATATATCACTTTGCCACGGGAAAAGGATTTTAGAGGATTCAGTGTAAAACAATTCGATGGTAATGGTAATTTTTCTTTTGGAATAAAGGAACATATCTCATTTTTAGAAGTAGATTATGATAAAGTAAGTAAGATTAGAGGTATGGATGTAAATATTATAACAAGCGCAAGTAGTGATGAAGAAGCAAAACAGTTATTACTAGCTTTTAGATTTCCTTTTTTTGATTGATTAAAGAGGATAAATATATGGCAAAAAAATCTATGATACAAAGGAATCTTCGTAGAGTGAAGTTGTGTAATCAGTATAAGGAAAAAAGAAGGGAATTAAAATTTATAGTGGACAATAAAGATATGCCTATGAATGAAAGGTTTGCTGCTCAAAATAAGCTAATTAAAAAATTGCCTAGAGATTCTTCTAAAATCAGAATTAGAAATAGGTGTATTTTAACTGGTAGGCCAAGGGGAGTGTATAGGAAATTTGGTTTGTGTAGAATTGTTTTGCGTGATTTATGTGCTTTTGGAAAAATCCCAGGAGTTACAAAATCCAGTTGGTGAATATAATATAAAGAGTATATTATGGCTTTATCTGATAGTATTGGTGATTTTTTAACAAGGATACGTAATGCTCAATTAGCAATGCATAGGACAACGAGAGTTTTATTCTCTAGAGTAAATTCTTCTATACTGAAGATTTTGAAAGATGAAGGATATATTCTTGATTATCAGAAGGAGGTTACAGGTAATGTACCGTTTTTTGTTATAAAATTGAAGTATTATGAGAGGTTGCCTGTAATTACTGACATAGTTAGAGTATCAAAACCGGGTTGTCGTCGTTATTCTAGGTATAAGGATATTGCTAAAGCATATAATGGGCTTGGTGTTTTTATTATATCTACCTCTAAAGGAGTAATGACGGACTACAATGCGCGTAAGTTAAAAGTTGGTGGGGAAATTTTGTGTCGTGTATTTTAAGTAATAGGGGAAGTTTATGTCTCGTGTAGGTGCTGCACCTGTTAATATTCCTGCTGATGTTTCAGTTGAGTATGGTGATGGTGAGATATTGATAAAAAGTGCTAAAGCGGAAAAAAGGCTTAGAGTAAACAGTAATCTTGTATGTTGTGTTGTTGATAATCAATTGCTGCTTTCTATTGATCAAGGCAAGGGTAGTTATAATGAAGTAAAGCCTATGTGGGGTACTTATAGAAGTAATATTAACAATATTATCAATGGTATGATTAATGATTTTTCTGTTGATCTTGAGGTTAATGGTGTAGGATATAAGGCAGAGTGTGATAATAAATATTTGACTTTGTATCTTGGTTATAGTCATAATGTTAAGTATAGAGTGCCCAAAGATATCAAAATTAAGTGTATAAAACCAATTCACTTGGTAGTTAGTGGCATGGACAAGCAGAAAGTCTATATGGTAGCATCTGATATATGTAAAATTAGAAAATATGACCCTTATAAAGGTAAGGGTATTATCATGAAAGGCAAGTTTATGTTGCGTAAAGTTGTAAGTAAAAAAAATTAATTAAGATGAGAAGGTTATATAATTTTCTGAGTAATTTTGAAAAAAGGAAGTTGCGTAATAGAAAGAGGCTTAATTATGGTGATAAGAAACGTTTACGTATATCTATATTTAAGTCTAATAAGCATTTTTACGTTCAATTAATCAATGATGAAAAGGGAGTAACTCTTGTTTCTGCTTCTACTTTGGATGCTAAAATTAGGAATGCATGCAAAAGTAAGGTTAACGCTAAAACTATAAGGCAAGTTTCTTCTTTAATGGTTGAGCGATTATCTAATATGAATTTAGAAAAAAAATTAGTATTTGATCGCGGACCATATAAGTACACAGGGTTAATTTCTCAATTTGCTGATTCTTTAAGAAATTTTGGGTTTAAGTTTTAAGAAATTTTGGATATGGCTGTAAAGAATTTACAAGGTAATGACGATTTATCAGAGCTTTTAGTTTCAGTACGGAGGGTGACGACAGTTACAAAAGGTGGTAGAAGATTTTCATTTTCAATTTTAGTTGTTGTTGGAGATGAGAAAGGTAGAGTAGGGTGTGGAATGGGTAAACATGCAGAAGTTGCTGAGGCAAGGGTAAAGGCTGTAAATGCTGCAAAAAAATCGATGATTAGAGTATATTTGCGTGAAGGTAGAACTTTACATCATGATATTAAAGCTAAGTTTTGTTCTGGTGAGATAGTTTTGAGAGCAGCTAGAGCCGGAACAGGTATTATTGCTGGTGGGGCGATTAGGGCAGTTTTTGAAGTGCTAGGTATAAAAGATGTAGTAGCTAAGTCTATGAGATCGAACAATCCTCATAACGTTATTTGTGCAGTATTTGAGGCTTTTAGTAGTATATTATCTCCTCGTCAAGTTGCGAGCAAAAGAGGTAAAAAAATTAGTGAAATAGTTGAAAATAGGTAAAATATGAATAGTGCTATAAAATTAAACTCTATATTTAATAGATTGTCAAAGAAAAAAAAGTCTAAGTTACTAGGTAGAGGTATTGGTTGTGGTAGAGGGAAAACATCTGGTAGGGGGCATAAAGGCCAGAAGGCTAGGAGTGGTGTTTCTATAAATGGATTTGAAGGTGGACAACAATCTATATATACTCGTTTACCTAAAAGAGGTTTTAATCCTGTACGTAGAAATATATGCTCAGTAATTAATGTTGGTGATGTGCAGCGTTTAATAGAGGCTAAAAAGATAGTAAAAGGTTCTGTTGTAAATAAGGAAATGCTATGTAAATTAGGTTTTATAAAGTCTGTTAAGGATAAAATCAAGCTTCTTAATAAAGGTAAATTGAGTGAGAAATGTGTATTTCATGTTGACTTTGTATCGGAAGCTGCAAAAAAATCTGTGGTTCTAGTTGGTGGTAGTGTAGAAGTACTATCATAAATAATGAGCAGCAAGTCCGCATTTAATAATTTGGATACTGCATTATTGTATAAAGGTGATTTATTGAAGCGTATATTTTTTACGCTAATCGCTTTAATTTTTTATCGTTTGGGTACTTATGTGCCTATTCCTGGAATTAATCTTGATATAATTAATGATATCTTCCCTAAAGAAGGTTCTGGTATCTTTGGAGTGTTTAATCTGTTTTCTGGTGGTGCATTAGCTAGAATGACAATTTTGGCACTAAGTGTTATGCCGTACATAGTTGCATCTATAGTTATGCAGTTATTATCTTCTGCAATCAAGGGAATTAGTGAAGTTAAGAACGATGGAGAATTGGGACGTCGAAAGATGAGTTCTTACATATATTATATGACTATAGTATTTTGTCTGTTTCAATCAGTTACTATTTTAATAGGATTAGAAAGAATGAATAAGGAGGGAGCACTGGTTGTAGTCGAACCTGGTTTTATGTTTCGTACAGTAGGGGCCTTTAGCCTTTTAGGTGGAACGATATTTCTAATATGGCTTGGTGAACAAATTAGTGCTAGTGGTGTAGGTAATGGCATCTCATTAATCATTTTTACAGGTATAATATCAGAATTATATAGTGCTTTTTCGTCACTGTTGACATTGAATAAAAATGGTAGTATATCGTTACTTATTATACTTTTTATTTTAATAGTATTTTTCTTACTGTTGCTTTTGGTTATTTTCACAGAGTCTTCTTATAGAAAAGTCGTTGTTCAGTATCCTAGAAAGCAGTTTAAAAAGTTACATAATGATGATTTTACTTATATACCGTTAAAGATTAATTTATCTGGTGTAATACCAACTATTTTTGCCAATGCAGTTTTATTAACTCCTATTTCAATTGCAAATTTTTATAGAGGTTATGCTTTTTCTGATTTTATTTTAAATTGCTTTGTAGCAAATAAAGTAATTTATATTATAGCTTATTTAGTACTTATAGTATTTTTCAACTTTTTCTACACTAATTTTATATTTAATTCAGAAGAAAACGCTAATTTTCTTAAAAGAAATGGTGGTTTTATACCTGGTAGAAGGCCTGGAAAACATACTTCTGATTACCTTCAAGAAATAGTTCTAAAGTTAACATTTATTGGTTCTGTATATCTAGTGGTTATATGTGCTGTGCCTGAAGTTATAAGATATTATTATAGTATACCGTTTATTTTTGGTGGAACAAGCTTATTAATTATAGTCAATGTTGTTACTGATACTATTATGCAAATACAATCTTACATTTTTTCGAATAGGTATGATAGCTGGATAAAGAAGTATGAGTCTAGAACAAGAAAATTAAGATGATGATTATAATCTTTGGTCCTCCTGGTTCCGGTAAAGGTACTCAGTCAAGTTTTCTAATAGCAAAGTATAACTTAAAGTTAATTTCAGTAGGGAATATATTGAGAAGTATTATATTTAGCGATAGTGAATTGGGTAAAGAAATAAAGAATACTGTAGAGTCTGGTAATTTAATTCAAGATGAGGTCATATTTGAATTATTATGCAATCAGCTTGCATTGATAGGTGATAATTTTTTATTAGATGGTTTCCCGAGAAATCTAAATCAAGCTCATTTTCTAACCCAAATTTTGCAAGAGAAATATAATAGAAATGTGAATATTGTTATTGAGTTGGAGATTGATGATAAGATTGCAATTGATAGATTAAGAAGTCGACTTGTATGTTTGGATTGTAAGAGCACATATAGTGTATCTTTTTTCAAGAAGAACGATAATCTTGTTTGTATAAAATGTAAAAGGACAAGGCTGGAAAGAAGAATTGATGATTCTGACTTATCTATAATTAGTAAAAGAATAAGCGAATATTATGTACAAATAGGTGGTTTACGTGAATATTATAAAGATAAATTGTTAACAGTTAATGCTAATCTCAATATTGTTCAGGTGAAACAAGAGATTGAAAGCAAAATTTCTTGCAATTTGATTTGATTCTAAGTTATTTTATGGTATAAGTTAAAAATTATTACTAGTGAAATATTGGAGTGTTAGTGGTGCGCGTTGCAGGTGTAAATGTTCCAGTAAAGAAATGTGTTCCTTTTGCATTAACTTATATATATGGTATAGGTATTGCTACTGCAAATGCAATTTGCCATGCTTGTGAAATTAATAAGGGTAAACGTATTTCAGAGCTGCAAGATAAAGATATAGAGAAGATCGCTAATTTCATTAGACAAAATTATACCATAGAAGGTGAGCTTAGGAAAGAAGTGGCTATGAATATAAAGTCTTTAGTAGAAATGGGGTGCTATAAAGGAGTGAGGCACAGAAAAGGTTTGCCTGTAAGAGGACAAAGGACTCATACTAATGCTAAGACTCGTAAGGGTAGGTCTCATTTATCTATTGCTGGAAAGAAATAAAATTTGTGGTTATTATGAATTTATGAAGAAGGTCAGAACAGTTAGCAAAAGTACAAAGAAGTTTGTTACTGGAATTGTTCATATCCGTGCAACTTTTAACAATACTTTTATAAATGTAACTGATATTCAAGGTAATACTTTGTACCAAACTTCTGTTGGTGCACATGGTTTCTCAGGTTCAAGAAAATCTACACCTTATGCTGCTGGTAAAGCTTCGGAGTCTGCTGCAAGGATTGCAGTAGAAAAATTTGGTATGAAAGTTGTTTCTGTGATAATATGTGGTCCTGGTTTTGGGGCTGAAGCTGCGGTTAAAGCACTCCAAGGCTGTGGGTTAACAGTAACCTCAATTGCAGATAAAACCGCAATTCCTCATAATGGATGTAGGTTAAGAAAAAAAAGAAGAGTATAGAATATTTGAGAAGGGTATTTTATGTATCGTAATGACAATGTTACTGTTTTTAGTAGTTTAAGTAAATTGACTAGGCCTAATTCAATTAAGATATTACCAGGTAATTCAAATGAAAAAGGTGATATAGTACTAGAACCATTGGAGAGTGGTTTTGCTTTAACGCTTGGTAATGCATTGAGGCGTGTGATGTTATCTTCTCTTATAGGTAGTGCTGTTTATGGAATAAAAATTGAAGGTGTAACTCATGAGTTTACTTCAATTCAGGGAATAAGAGAAGATGTAACTGATATAGTATTGAATGTGAGTATGTTGAGGTGTAAATTGAACGGTACTCTTAATAAAAGCTTAAATTTGAGTGCTAAAGGGCCTTGTCAAGTAGTGGCTGGAATGATAGAAGCTGATGATCAGTGTTTTATTGTTAATAAGAATTTGCTAATATGTACGCTTGGGCAGAATGTGGAGCTCAATATGACTATATATGTAGCTAGTGGAAAAGGCTATCTTCCTGTTACTAAATATAAAGAAAACGAGCTTTTGAAGCTTATGAGTGAACGGGATTTAAAGGGGTTCATCCCAGTTAATGCTTTGTATAGTCCTATCAACAAGGTTTCGTATAAAGCAGAGAATAGTCGTGTTGGTCAAGTTACTGATAAGGATAAGTTGATATTGTCGATTGAGACTGATGGTACAATTTCTCCAAGTCAAGCTGTTGATTCTGCTGCAAGGATATTACAAGAGCAACTACAGCCCTTTATTAACTCTGATATGAGTCATAAAAAGTCGTCACAGGTCTCTTCGTCTAGTAGTTATAGAGATTTAGGTTATGATCCTATCTTATTACGTAAAGTAGATGAAATGGAGTTGTCTGTTAGGTCACATAATTGTTTGAAAAATGAAAATGTTACTTATATAGGTGATCTTGTTCAGAGAACAGAGAGTGAAATGTTGAGGACTGCTAATTTTGGCAGAAAGTCTTTGAATGAGATTAAGGCAGTTTTAAATAATTTTGGTTTATCTTTAGGTATGAATGTCCCAAATTGGCCACCTAAGGATATAGATGAATTAGCTAGACAACATACTGATGAAGATTAAATGATATATGAAACATAGAATAAAAAAGCGTAAACTGTCTCGTCGAAGTAAGCACAGATTATCGATGCTGAAAAACCTGTCTATTTCCTTAATAAACCATGAGCAGATTATAACTACTTTGCCGAAGGCTAAGGAGCTTCGCCCATATGTGGAAAAATTTATTACAATTGCTAAGAACAAAAATACTTTACATGGTAGAAGGCTTTTACTTTCACGCCTTCATAATAATAAGTTAGCAGTTGATAAGTTACTAGCTGTTTTAGCTAGCCGTTATCAAAATCGTGAAGGTGGGTATTCTAGAATAATAAAGTTTAATACCCGAAAGGGCGATTGTGCTTCAATGGCGGTGATAGAACTTGTTGATAGGGAGTACTGTAGCAAAAGGTAAAGTTAGTAATAAAAAATTAATTATTATTATAATTATCTGTTTTTATGGTAAATAGTTTGTACCTTAATTAGAGTTTTTTAATTTCATCTTTTGTTGTAATAATTATAGATTTGTGTCTTTAATGAAAAATAATGCTTAGGAGCTTTCTCTTAATTTTTATATTTGTAGTGTTTATGCCGCTATCAAATGTTGATGCAAGGAAATATATTAGAATTGTTGGATCTTCGACCGTTTTTCCTTTTATCTCATTTATAGCTGAAGACTTCAGCCGTGTATTTTCTTTTAGAACTCCAGTTGTGGAATCGATAGGAAGTGGCCAAGGATTCAAGATGTTTTGTTTAGGGGTAGGGAAGAACACACCAGATATCGCTGTTTCATCTCGTCCTATAAAAGATGCGGAGAGAGAGTTATGTAAAAGAAATAAGGTTAATGAAGTGGTAGAAATCATTATTGGATATGACGGAGTTGTAATTGCAAATTCGAATCAAAGTTATAAGTTTGATTTTACAAAAAAAGATTTGTTTGAAACTTTATCGGCGTACTCCGAAGAAAATGGTAAACTGGTTAGAAATAATAAGAAATTTTGGTTTGATATAAATCAGGTTTTACCAAAAACAGAGATTGAAATTTATGGTCCACATCAAAATACAGGTACGTACAATACTTTGATTAATTTCGTTATGCTTGATCAATACTCATGCATGAATTCAAGAGTTTTTAAAGAGAGCTATAAGGATCCAGAAGAAAGAAAGAAAGCATGCAGTAGTATAAGAGATGATGGAAGATATATAGAAGTTGGAAGTAATGAAAATATAATAATACAAAAGTTAAAAAGTAACAGAAATGCTTTAGGGATATTTAGTTTTAGCTTTTTAGTGAGGAACCAAGATAAAGTACAAGGGAGCACAATTGCAGGAATTGAGCCAACTTATGAAAATATATCGTCAGGAAAATATATACTAGCAAGGCCTCTGTATATTTATATAAAAAAAGAGCACTTAAATATCACTGATGGATTAAGAGAGTTCATTAGAGAAGTGATAGATTCAATCAGTGCTAAGAATGGATATCTATCTAGGCTTGGTCTGATTCCGCTTTCGAATGACGATATAAAGAAAGTTTTAGCGAAAGTTTATGATATAGTGTAATATCTTGTTTTAGAAAATAGATCTATAGAAAGTTACTAACGTTTGCAGGTCTTATATTTAATTATGCTTATTACTGAAATATTTCTATTGTTGTTCAGCTTCTGGTTTGTATAATTACCTGAATATCTGGTTCAACTTTTTTACTGGGTAAGTTGAATAGATTGCATAGAATATCAGCAGTTTTTTGTGGTTGTTAGTTATCCTGGATTGTTTTTATTCCTGTTTGCAGTTATTCTATTCTATCTTGGATAGTCTTGAGTTATATTAGTGTATTAATTGAAGTAGCATCTGTCTTTTATAGGTAGCAGGAGCAACTTGTGTTTAGTGATGTTAAACAGGCTATCTCTAGAAAATCCTGCGATGAATAGCAATGTTACACACTGCATAGAAGATTTTGGTATAATTAATTGCTGTATAGTAATCGCAGTTTTTTTCTATATTCTCAAAGTTCTAAGTCTAAATAATTTACTTTATTCTAAGTATTCAAATGCTACGAAAAGAAGATTACTAAATACACGAAGTGTAAATGATTCATACTACGGGTGAAGATTATTAGCCTGATTTTTTGACATACATATTTTCTTGTTATTTTTGGCTGATATTTCATTATTTAACACAACATATCATAGAATGTTTAGTGTGTTAATTAGTGGGTTTACTGCCTATAGTAATTCTGGATACTATAATGCTTTCTTACTTAAAACTCATATTAATGTCTTTATAATTTTTGGTTCTCTACCTTTTCTTAGCTACTTTAAAAGTACAAAACGGTTGAACATTTACTATGGACGAACAAGCCTCTTGTTCATCAAGATAGTTATTGTTTTATTTTTAGTTATATAAAAATGTTAACTTCTTAGGAGAATCATTGGTTGTTTAGATGTATTACCTTCATTTCTTTTATCAAGTTAACTGGCTATGTGATATATGATTATGTGAAGTGGTTTTTGCAGGCGGATAGAATCAAAATCTTTCGTTTTGATCATCTTTCTAAGGTCTACAGCAAATTGCTTTCATTTTTTATTCAATTTTGATGTAGATTGATAAGATGAAGTTTAATGGTAAAGATCTAGAGAGTGATAAAGTTTACTCTGTTTTTACGTTTTTTGTAATCTGTAATATTGACGTCTACTATATTATTAATAATTGGTGACTTATTAAGTTTATAGCATTGGCCTTTATAATTAGCATGTAGTCCTGCAACACTTACATATGATCCAAGATAAGCAATAAATGATTCTTTAAGTGGTTATTTTCTCTTTTAGTAATGAAATGAAGCATTTTATCGTTTTAAAAATTGTTGCCTGATAAAAGCACACTTGTGAAAATATTGCCAATCTATTTTTGCATAAGCAAACTCTTCTAAGATAGATTATGTTATTTTTAGCTATAGTATAACAATATGGATATTATTTAAATGATACTATAATCTAGAAAAAGAAATAGACTTAACTAGTTAAGTTACTTGGGTGATATCAAAGAATTGGGGCTATGGATTTTTTTATGTAAGAGACTTGATCATTTACATTCTTGTACCAGTTTATTACTGCATAATTACTAATATCACAATTTTCAGTAATTTCTTCATTTTTTGTTTTAGAAACCTTTTTCAAATTTTCTTTGTATTGCTTGAGTGGAAAGAACCAGCTTGAGATGTGATGGCAAGCTGAGGAGTTTTTATTATTGCAATAGTATATAAGATAAATTTGAAAACCTACTATAAGATTTCTTTGCGAACAAAATGCTGCTTAATTATATCTGCGTTGAACAATTATGTAGTAGTAAACAATCTCTAAATCTTAGAATGCATCTTGATTAACTTGGTACATCTAATTCCTTCACATAAGTTTTTACATCATTTGAAGTAGTTAAGAATTTTATAATTATATCTTTACTACGTTCATTATAAGAAAAACTAATCTTGATACTTTAAATAGTAGAAGGTTGCTGACGCACTTACCACATGCATAAATATTGTCTGGATTGTTATTGCAAATGTTGCAGTAGTGTTTTTAATTAAAAAAGTTTTTTTTTGCTGCATTTACGACTCATATATGTACTTGGAAACATGAAATTTACAGCCTTTCTTCCATTTCTTGCTATTTAAGCTTGAAGAACGTATATGATAGTGTTATTTCACTTAAATCTTTTGTGCTATTATCACGCATGATCTCGGGGTCTATGTAAAAGGAAACTGGCATGGCTGCTTTTTGTTTCGGTAATAGCGTTTGTTCTTCAAAGCAAAAGCATGCGACTTTGTTAAAATACTTACCTGCTTTGAAAGGCGTGACGTTGTATACTGCCATTCCAAACGAAAGCTGATCAGATAAATTTTTTGCGTAATAGAAAGCTAAATTTTGTTCCCCTATGTTCACATCAATGTAGCTAGTTTCTGGGTAAAATTTCCATAATAAATCTGGCATTATATCAGCGTTAAAATAAACTCTAATTTTTTTGTTAGTGATATTTGTTGTTGTGTTGATTACTTTTCTCGTTGTGCCACCATACCCGGTAACTTTACAAAAGGTACTATATAGTGGTACCGACATGTATGTAAGACATAGCATTAATACCACTAGAGATATCAAAAAAAAAGCTATAGAACCTTTACTATTCCTTCTTAAGAAGGAAAACATCTACTCTCTGTTATTAAACAAGTTAAGTAACCTAAGTAGATTGAGGAAGATGTTGATAAAGTCGAAATAAAGATTAGTCGCACCAAGTATAGCTAGCTTAGTGGCTGCAAGTTCTGATCCATCGTTATACCTATAATAGACATCTTTTATCCTTTGAGCATCGTATGCGGTAATTAGAGTAAAGATTATTACTGATATGAACGATATTGCAAAATAGAGAGAACTACTTCCAAAAAATAAATTAACTATAGACGCAATGATTAATCCCCAGATTCCCATAATTAGAAAAGAACCTATGCTAGTCAGATCTTTTCTTGTAGTATTACCATATAAAGCCATAGAGCCAAACATAAACGATGTAATGAAAAATGCTCTTGCTATATTTTTTGCTATGTAAACTATGAAGATATGGGATAAGGAAAGCCCCATTAAGACTGAGAATAAGAGAAATACAGCAACCGTAGACTGAGAGCTCAGATATTGAAGCCTAAAAGACATATAAAACACTAGTACAACTGGAGAAAGCATTACTATAAGCGATAGAACGGGATTGGAATAAATTACCTGAAAAAGACCAAAAAACACCGTCAGGAACGCAACAAGTCCAGTAATACCTAAAGCTAGAGCCATGTAATTATATACTTTAGTTAGGTAACTCCTAAGTCCAGCACTATAATAAATACCTTGAGAGTAAACACCTCGCTCATTTCTCATGTAAGACATAAATATGACTCCTTTTTATTTCTTAGCATTATTATAGTACGAAACTGTATCTTTATCAAGCAAAAAAATCACTTTATTATTATATGCGGTGTTTTAATGTAGATAGAGTATAATCCTATTGCTGCTGCATTTGAAACATTTAAGCTATTAATTGCATTTGACATTGGTATTTTTAAGAGATAGTCACAGTTTTCTTTAACTAATCTCCGCATTCCTTTCTCTTCAGAGCCAAAAATAACTACTCTTTTTCCCCAAAATCTTTTTATTTCATTGATATGCTCTTTAGCATTGCTGTCAAATCCATAACACCAGTAGCCGACCTTTTTTAAATGCTCCATAGTTTTTACTACGTTTGTAATGTATATTAGCGGGATAATATCTAATGCTCCGCTTGCTGCTTTTGCAATAGATGCGTTTTCGCTTGGTGAATAGTTATGAGGTAAAATTGCTGCATCAACATTAAAACAAGCTGATGTTCTTAAAATTGATCCTATATTGTGTGTGTCAGTGACTTGATCTAAGATCACTATAGTAGAAATGTCGCTTGAGTTTTTAGCTATTTTTTTAATGCTTAAGCTATGGAGAATAGGAGCAACTTTTAAAGCGATTCCTTGATGATTAGCACTTTTTGGTAAAACATTCTTAAATATTTTATTTTCTACTAATTGGAATTTAATGCCTTTATTGTCTACACATTGCCTAATTTCTTTTTCATGTTTCTTATAGAAACTTTCTGTTACTAACAGTTTTATACACTGCCTATTTTTATTTTTCAGTGCTGACATGCAAGTGTGCTTTCCATACAGCCAAAAACTTTCATTAACTTTTAATGATTTCATTGTACTGTTGGGAATCGTATTTCTGTAAAATCAAGTGATATTTTACTATGCTTAGATATTATTGTAAAATTATAAGATATGATTATAGTGTATTTATGTCAAATAATGATTTAAATTGGCAAAAAAACGTTAAACCAATAAAGTCTGAAAAAGTGACTTTAAGAGTTGATCATAAAGTAAGTATAAAATCTATAGTCAGTAAAAGTACATCTTACTTACAAGAAAATTTTCTTAATATCGATAATGGTAACTTGCCATTTTGTCTTGACTACAACACAAAGTTAAAAGTTGATAAAGGAAAATGTTTCATAAGTGATAAACTTGACCTACATGGCTATAGTATAGAAGATGCTTACTATAGATTAGTGGATTTTATTATTAAAAGTTATCAAATAGGGAGTAGATGTTTGTTAATAATTACAGGACAAGGGAATACAATAGGTAAAACAGATATGATAAAAAATAATTTAAATAAGTGGTTAAATGATACTAAAATTCAGCATATGGTTCTATATTGTCAACAAGCTACAAAAAAACATGGTGGTAAAGGAGCTTTTTATGTCTTGTTGAGAAAGAATAAAAATCTTAGATCACATAGAAGATTGGCTTAGTTGTTGGTGAAGTTTCAAGCATTAATTTGTAAAGAGCAAAGATAAAGGTAATTTAATCGCTTTTTCGTTGTTTTAGCTACAAACATTGAGGGCTTTTTGGCTAAGTAAGAAAAAGGTAAAAGAAGCTTTGGTTAATGTTTATTTTAAAACTGCGACTCAGCTGCATTCTTAATGCAACTAACATTTAATTATAATTATTTAAGAAATTTACTAGATAAAAGAGAGAACATAAAACATATAGCATAAAGATTAAACATGAGAAGTCAACCACGTGATGCTTTCGTTGTTTAATCTGCACAGATTTAAGGTAATTGAGTACCTTTAGTACCCATAATAAAGGGAACTGGTGAAGTTTATTAAATAGTTTCTTCCATTTCTGCCATGTACAAAAGCAGTCTTTTAACTTTCATATATCCGAAGTAATTCTTGTGCGTTAGCTTTTATTAGAGTGGGGCATTTTCTGTCATTTAATAATGAGTGTAATATTTCAACTGCGCCTTTAATGTCATTATTATGTATCTTTATTATAGCAATAGCTTCTTGGCTTGAATAAGGGTATACTGTACTTGAT
>JAOVVO010000729.1:0-17500 GCA_028564675.1 Onchocerca lupi | reverse complement strand
AGAATTACTGATGTTTCGAAAAGTGCTATACTACTGACAATAATGTTGCTTCTTTTTACTGTGGCTTTTTTATTTATGTTTATATGAATCAGTTTAGAAATTCAGTACATTATTGGTGGATACAGCGTGTTTCTGCAGTGATTTTGCTGCTTTTATTTCCCTGGTTTATCTATCTAGGTTTTTGTGCATTTTATGCAAATACTTCTTTATCTTTTAATGAAAAATTGCTTCAGGCTATTGATCATCCTCTAGAACTTTTATTTTTTGTTGTATTACTATTTTATATTTTCTGGCATGCAGTTCTTGGAGTACAGGTAGTATGCGAAGATTATATACACAGCATACCTATAAAGTTTTTTGTAATTACATGCATAAAGTACTTATCGAGTATCACTTATATAGTCCTTGCCTTTACAATTTTTTTCTTTTACAGACATATTTTTTTATAAGACCGTCAACTCTATGTTAATATGTTATTAACGTGTTGGTTTTATTATTGAACTATCGTGCTTATAATGATCTTAGTTTAATAATATGTTGGAGGTGTTAAAAAAAGTAGGAACAAATCTTGTACTAAAGACAAAAGATCTATTTGCTCTATCTGAATCTCAAATTTACGTTAAAGACCTCAGAAAGGTGATGGTGTATAAAGACGGGCGAAAGTGCCAATATCCAGAGAATTATGATCATATTGTTAAGTTTGGTAAAATCGAAAAAGGTGAAGATAATAATAAAGATATGTATAAGCTTCGTTATGGTGGATATAAATACAATTTAATTTCTGTTTCATTAGATGAAAAGGGGGAACCTTTTAAAACAAAGGACGGTAAAAGTTATTTCACTATTGAATTTTTAGTTGATAAAGGTAAGGTTAATAGAGACGAACATGATTATAATGACGATTATCATGGGTTTTATGAGCCATTTAAGTTTAAAAAATTTGATCTTGCAGAACATTTACCAGTTTTTGAGGTTGACACTAGTTTACTTAAGTTAATTAATTCTTCTGTACTGACTAAAAAGGAAAAAAGTAAAGAAGGTAAAGTTCAAGAGTTCATTGACGAAAAAGGAAGAAACGGAGAATTATTGTACACTAGTGATTATAAAAAATTAAGCACTAGTTTTTTTGAAATTAGAGCTCAAGACAATAATCTTGAGCTAGATAAGAGTCTTATATCTGTTTCTGTTGTCTTTATTGTAGGCTTAGCTAAGATTTGTGCTAAGTTATTAGCTTTCATTCCTATGAAGTTAGCGGAGCATTTAATAAGAAGACAAAATTTAATTATAAAATCTTGTGGTTACCTTTTATTTACTACTGCAATAATAGTGAAAAATTTGGTAAATATAGGAGCTACTATGTTGAAAGCTCCAATTCTATTGTTTGTAGCAAATGAAAAAAAGTATGGTGATGCTTACCTGACTATGTGGAATTGTCAATTACGTCAGTACTGGAAAGAATTCATGAAAGACCTTAGTGTTATTGGGGTTGGGAAAAGGGAAGAATTAGGGGATAAAGATGATGAAAGGATTGTAGGAACATGGAAAGAGCTTAATGCTAGGAGGCTATTTATTGAAAAAGGCTTAGAAGAGAGAGTAAATAATAGTGGTGAAGATATAAATAAATCTGAGGAGCAAAGATTAAATAGAAAGAAATCGCAAAATGGAGTTGATAAAAGGATAGCTGAGTTTGGAAATCAGAGGAGCAGCAATGTTTACATTAGAAGAGAGGAGAATAGGAGAAATTCGCAGCAAGGGCAAAACAACGATAAACCGCGTACGTACTAATTTGTGGTTACTTATATTTTGGCCTTTATATAAGCCATAAGCTAGTGGTTTCAGAAAATATTTAGCTATAAATACTCTGTTTTAGAACACTTTGTTTTGAAACTAGGAAACTAGTTGTATGTTACCTGTAATTGCTATAAATATATGGGTATAAGTTGTTATGATGAATGAGTTATATGTGTTGCAGAATATGAAGTAATTTTAAACTAGTGAAAGTTGAACAGCATAATTGCTGTACTTCTCTACAATGAAAATGAGGTAATGTTGATTCTGCCTTCAGATTAAAGTAATTTTTGTGCTTTCTGCTTAAAAAACATCTTAGATAGTCTATAAGACTGACTTTATGGTCCTTTTTGAGATGAAGCTTTATTGAATTTGATTATGAATATAGCTATATCGATGTAGTTTATAATTAGAAAGAGAAGTACTATATAGTAAAGAGAATTTTGCAGAGTATCCTGAGTGAGTTGAGTGATAGTTGTTACTGGAGTTTTAGCGTGTTTGTGTTTAAAGCAAAGCGCTACACAAGTGAGATTAAAAATTTATTCTGTATCTTTATAATTTATGTTGCGAAAGTATCGAACTTTGTGCTCAGAAGAGGTCCTATGTTTTAGGAAACGGAATCTTACAGGAATTGAGAGCGCATTTATTAATTACTTAATGATAAAAAAGTAAGAAGAGTTGTAACGAGGTAAAAGCTAATTCCGGTTAAGGTTGATATTAGAGCTTGGAGTTCAGTTTTAAAATTATGTTTAGAAGATTTAATAAAGAATCGGTGTTATTTCAGCATATATAATATGGAAAAAAGAGCGAATTTTGATGTGGAAGGTGACACAGAAAATTTATTAGATAAAGTTTATAAAACAGTAAGATACTCTAAATCATGACTAAAAAAATTGAGCAATGGAGATTTTATAGTGCAATTTTAGTGAGTAAAGGTTTTCTTATTTATAAAGAATCTTTTTATAAATTTATTGAGCTGTACTTCTAATATAATTTCATCACTATGGAATGAATAGAATATCATATGATGGTCCTATCAGAGGTTAGGCATGATAATTTAGGTGACAGAATATGTTATAGCAAAGGATTATGTAATAAAGGTTCTAATTAAAGTTTCTTATAAGATTAAAAATAGAAGTATAGTATAAGCTTTCTGCTTTAGGTAGTTGACTTTTTTAAGTAGAGAGCTTTCTAAATCTAGGAAAGTGAAAATCTCTAGTTTTTAAGTAAAGAAAAGTTTATAATTGCATGGTATTTTGGGAATGTAATGCTTAATTTCAAAATGTTTTATAATGTCCATTACCTTTGAAGTTACTATGGCTATTCGCTATTTGCAGGCGAAAAATGCTAAGTTTTGTTCTATAACGACTTTGTTTTCTATTGTTGGTATTGCCCTTGGAGTTGCAACACTAATAGTGGTAATGTCTGTGATGAATGGATTCAAGGTAAAGTTACTTGACTTAATACTTGGTATTGATGGTCATATTAATGTTCATTTCGATAGAAACATAAATTCAGATTATCGTGCAGTATCGAAATCCATCGAGAAAATTCCAGGTGTGTTGAAAGCAATTCCTATGACCAATGATCAAGTTATTGTTGCGGCAAATGATAGAATTGCAAGTAGTGTAGTACGAAGTATGTCAACTAAAGACTTGTTTTATAATACTACTATTACAGATAATATAATTGTGGGTAATGTGAGAGAATTTGATAAAGGGGTAATAGTGGGAGCTCGATTAGTAGAAGCTTTAAACATTAATTATGGCGATAAAATTATGCTTATATCACCTGAAGGATTTGATGCATTATTTAATGTAATGCCGAAAGTGAAAGAATATGAGGTTGTAGCAATATTTGATATGGGTATGTTCGAGTATGATAGTACTTTAATATATATGCCCATAAAATCAGCACAGGCTTTTTTTAATTATAAAGATAGTGTGAGAAATATAGAAGTGTTTGTGGACGATACTGCTGGGGTGAGTGAACTAGCAAGTGCTATAGAAAAAAAAACGGGAATGAGAACTGAAAGTTGGCAGTTACAACACAGCAACTATTTTCATGCTTTAAAAACTGAAAGGAATGTAATGTTTTTAATCCTTACTTTGATTATAATTGTAGCGGCATTCAATATTGTTTCAAATTTAATGATAATAGTGCAAGAAAAGAAATTCGCAATTGCAATTATGCGAACGTTTGGTGCAACAAGTGGAAGTATTATACGCATATTTTGTACTTGTGGTCTACTTATTGGTCTTACAGGAACTTGCCTCGGGTGTATTACGGGTATTGTTTTTTCTCTCAACATTGAAAATATTAGAGTATTTTTAGAAAATATCACTAATACGAAACTGCTCGACCCTATGATATACTTTTTTTCAAGTTTACCAGTAATATTAGTTCCTCGAGACGTAGTGAATATTTCTATACTTGCACTATTTTTGTCATTTTTAGCAACAATTGCTCCTGCATTACAGGCAGCTGCGCAAGATCCTGCGGAGATACTATGTTATGAATGATATTCAACGACAATATATAAGCTGGTTTTTGATTATAGTATTGGGTGTCGTTTATATTATAATAAATAGCATAATATTTTTAAAAATCAATCAACGAGAAAGCGAAAGTAATATAAAGAGTTTAACAGAAAGCGTAGATGAGTTGAAGATGTTGCTTGATGTTAACCAATCTAGAATAGAAAAGAAAATATTTGAATTAAAGAAAAATTTACTTACTCAGTGTGAGCAAGATAATGGCAGTTCAAGGCATAAGAATCTTGCAAAATTACTGCTACTTGTGGTTAAAATGAAGAATTCGTTGTTAAAAAAGGAAAAAATTGATGATTATGTAGACGCAATAAGGCCCTTAATATTAGAACTTGATGATCCAGAGTTAGAAAATGCTCTAAGTGAATTGGAAGGTTTGAAAGAGGTAAGTACTTTACATGAGTTGAGATCGTCTTTTGAGAAAACCATTGATATTATTAACTACAATAAAAGTATGCTATTTCAAAAAATCATTTCAAACTGGGTAAAGATAAAAGATAAAAACGATCCACTAAGGATGAAACTTGTAGAGATTGAGGAGTTAATAAACGATAATGATTGGCAAGGAATAACTACTGCAGTAGGTAATTTAACACACCCAGAATTTAAACCATGGCTTAATAGATTAAATAGTTTTATTGTAGCTTCTAAGAATATTTCAACAATATACCGTTACTTATTGCAATATATCTCATGATTTATTTTATAGTTCTCACTCTCTCTTGTTTATTTGGCATATGGATCAAAATGGGTGGTGAAGTAATAAAGTTGGAATCAGGTAGCTACATCATAAGTATTGATCTGTATTTTATTATTTTCACTTGTGTACTTTTATTATTTTTATTAATTGTACTTGCATATTTTTATTTTTTTGTTTTATCAACATTTGCCAATATGAGAAATAGAAAAAAAGATAGAGAGGAATTGCTTCTTTTTGAAGCTTTGTTTAGCATGGATTTAGGCAATATAGAGAATGCTCACAGGCTAGTTAAGAATTTAAGGGGAGAAAACGATAGATTATCTTTAGTAAGGCTCATTAACTTATGTAAGATGGGAAATTATAGCTTTTTCAGCAATAGTTTACTAAATATTGCAAATAAAAATCGTAACTTAGCTCTCCTTGTGATTAATAAGCTAATTATTCATCTTAAACAAGAAAAAGCAGTCTTTCAAAAATTCATAGAGTATTGTTCTAGTTCAATTAACGATAAAATTCTGTCTATTCCCTTCCAAATAGAGCGTTGCATATTGCACGAGGATTGGATTAACGCAATTTTGAAGTTAAAGGAAGCTATAAAGTTTAATATTTTTCTTCCCTTTGATTGTGAAAAAATGTTAGCGGTTTTTTATTGTGCTTCGGCACAACAATATGAAAATAAAGGGAATTACAAGAAGGCTTTGAAGTCTTTATTTAAAGCACAAAGTTATTGTGCAGCTTTTCAGCCCATTAATTATTTAAGAGCAGAGTTATATATTAAACTTGGAAAAACTAGGAAAGCTTCTGTAGTGTTAGAGGAAGAGTATACAGTAAATCCTACTCCCCAATCAGCTAAAATTTACATTAGTTTAAATAGTAAAGGTGCTGAAAAGCTATATAATCTACGTTCTGATTATTATTTTAGTTATTGTTTACTTGCTTTATCTTCAATTAGCTTAAGTAAATATGATCTTGCAAGCCAACATTTAGATATTGCTATGAGAAAAGCTAATTATGTGTCAATCTATCTTATTATGATACAGCTCAAAGTTGCATTACAAGAGTATGAACAAGTAATTTATTGGCTAAACAAGATGGACTCAGAAGCTATATCTGATCCATACTGGAGATGTGCGGATTGCAATAAAAAGCTAGAGCAGTGGGGCTATAAGTGTTCAAGTTGCAATAGCTTTAACTGTATATATTATGTTCAATAATATAAATCATTTTAACTGCTTTTAAATTAAAGTTTCTTATTGCTGTTTTGTTTATCTATTTTGCTGCTTCCTTCTAAAAGAGTATAGTGCATTTGTTATATAAAGGACCAAGTGCCGTAATAAAGGTATTATTTGCGCGACTTTCTTCCATTATGATTATGTTTTTATCGTGCCTCTGCATAAGGTTCATAATCTGGCTTTTCCATAATCTTTTTAGACAAAATTATTTTTGTTTTATTAGTATAATTAACTTTTATATCTTATACACATTTTTTCTTTGTTTATTTTGATCTCGTTTATATTCTTTCTCTGCTTTTTCATACGCTTGCTTATATTATAATACTGCTTCCAATATAGTCTTTTCTTTACATTTTGTAACTCTTTCTCTGCTACTTGATTTATTGTGCTATCTTTTATATCACTAGTATTTTTCGGTTGCTTCCTCTATAATTTTTTTTAAATGCTGCACTTTTTCTCACACTTCTCTTTTTCATTTAGTGCTTTTTTACTGAATTCACTTTGATGATCTTTATATTATTTTTAATTTCTTGTTATTACTGCATGCCTTGTGATATAAACTTACCTTTTCTAAGTATTAGTTCATGCAGTATGTATTTTTTGCATATTTTCTTTACCAAGTAAGAGTTGCCAAAAAATTTGTTGAATTGATTCTTTTAAATATAAAATTTCTCCTGCATACTAGCTAAATTTAGTTAATATTTTTAATTTAAATATTATTAAGTGTGATGCTTTAGCAACCTTGTTAGCCTTTTTTAGTGTGTACTTTGAGGACATTCACTATGGTTAAGGAAACAACAAGAAGACAGGAGGCAACTTTATAAACTACTCTTATTTTGATGGTTACAATTAAGGGACCTTACTTCATCAATGTAATAAAATAAAGTCTTTTTAGTAAGTTCAAAGTCTTCTAAAGTGTTTCCTTCGCATCTTGCTGTGATGCAATTTTGTGTGTTTGATTCTCTAAGAAGCCACCAGCCTTTATTATCGTTATTGGTTACTTTAATGCCATCAAGTTCTGAAAATATGATATTTTGTTGTTTTAGTGTTTTCTTTATTAATTCAATTATTTGAAATTTTTTTTCGTCTTGAACCACAATCTTCACTTCATGAGTGATATATAATTTTGGTAAATCCTCAATCATCTGAAATAGGCTCTGATTTTTCTTGAGCAGAACATCAATAGCTTTGATAGCAGAGTACATTCCATCATCAAAACCTAGTTCAGAAAAGAAAAAATGTCCGCTTAACTCACCAGCGAACTTTGCTTCTTCCTCTAGCATTTTCTTCTTAATTAGTGACTGCCCAGTAGCACAAATAATTACTTGTCCTCCTAACTTGCTGACAAAATCATGCGCTTTCATACTCATTTTTATGTTAGCAATAACTTTGCTTTGTGGATATTCTTCTAGTACTTCACGAGCGAAAATCATAAATAAATGGTCGTTGAAAACGATATTGCCCTTATTGTCAATCAAGCACACTCTGTCACTATCGCCATCAAGTGCAATGCCAAGATCACATTTATCTTTTTGTACGATATCGATTAATTGAGCGAGGTTTTTTTCTTCTATAGGATCTGGATCATGTAGTGGAAATGCTCCGTCTATAGAGTTATTAACTACAATATGCGTATGACCAGATAGGATTGTTTCAATGTGCCTTAAAATTCCACTTACTGGGCTATTTCCACAATCCCAGGCCATTTTTAGCTTTTGCGTAGTATTGTTGGTCTTTAATGCACTTTTTAATATGCGAATGTATTCGCTATATATATTTACGTTAATTAAGCTTCCAGTTTTTGTACTGTTTTTAATCGGATTACTTGTAATTTCCCTTATTTCTTGATTTGAGTAGGTTTTTTTACTGCTAAAAAATTTAAAGCCATTATACTTGCTGGGGTTATGTGAAGCAGTGATCATAATGCCAAGATCTGCCTGCATGATTTGCGTTGCAGTGTAGAGCATGGGTAAAGAACATAGTCCAACACGTGTAACGTTTGCTCCGGATAAAGTCAAACCTCTGATTAGTTCTTTTTCTATGCTTGGCGAATCTATCCTGCTGTCATAGCCTATACAAACACTGGATACGGTTTGGCCAAATTTTCTGCCTATTTCATATCCATCATTGATCTGTAGATCTTTGCCTACTATACCTCTAATATCATATTTTCTTATAATGGTATTGTCCATACTGTACTGCTTAGAATAACTACTATATAATATAGTAGACAGATGCTCAAGTTTCTTCTTTATTCATTTGCATAGTTAGTTAAGTTGAATTATATTTTTTAAAAATATTCAGCAACGCCAAAGGAAAAAAGTCTACTTACGTAGAGGAAGAATGAAAGTATCTTTGTTGGAAACTAAAATTTGGATGTGGATAAGCAGAGGAAAAATAATATTTTGAGTTTCATTAAATCTTGTAGTAATTTTTAGGATTTCGTTAAAATTAGGTTCAAAAATAAAAAAAGCTAACGAAAAAGTAGTAGTGATGGAAACTATAGTTTCTCTTATCTCTGATTTATGTGAAAAGCCAATTAACTGACAAGATAAAGGTTCTAAAAGATGATAGTGTAGGTGTGATATACTACAGCAGTAAGATCTGAGATGGTATAAATGATGAACAGAAATTTGGTGATTCAAGGTTTATAAATCTATTGTCAAAGGAGAAGAAAATAAAATATTGAGATTAGTTAAACAGAATAAAGAAGTTTTTATTAATAGAAAAACTTTATCTCATGCTTTTGCTGATATGGCCTGGAATAGAGGAGATCAGCAGATGCTAAAGTAAGTAATGTTGATACGAGATTCACCTATGTTACCGTAGTGTCTATTCGAGAAGTAATTTATGTTCTTCTCTTGAAGGAGAAGTTGCCCTTTCTTTATGGGGAAAGCCTTTGTTTAGTGTTAATGAGTTTAGTGGCGAAGAACCGTATAAGCGGGGAAAGAAGTTAGAAGAAGGAACTGGTATCTTAGGGAAAAATGCAGAGTTAAAAAACTGTGGTGAGGAAATAGTAGAAGAAGGCTATAAAGAAGCAAGCTTTGGAAAAAAAGTCAAGAAGCTTAAAAAGCTCTAAGTTAAAAAAAGGAAGACAAAAAGATTGGCCAAAATGGTTAAAGCATTGGAAATTAGAGCAAAGAATAAGTGAATTGCAGCAAAAGTTAAAAGAAAAGGTAAAGATAGTGAAATAATAGATCTAAAATCTCAATTAGCAGGTAAAAAAAGAAAAGTTCAATTAACAAATAGAATAGGGAAATAGCTGATATAATAGGTCAGTTAAATAAGGAGCAATTAAAGGATCAAGAGTTGGCTGAAGTGTTAAATCGGTTACGAAAAGAAAAAGAAGGTTTAGGAATGATAAATCAACGATTTAATAGAGAGGTAATAAGTTGCTGCAGGTAAGTAAACGAAAGAAATACTTAAGAGAGAGTAGGAAAGCTTAGTGTTAGCTCAAAAAAAAGGGAAAAATATGTTGTTAGCAAGTACAGAAGAGGAATGGATTTGTTAAAGAGAATCTAGAGTAATGCAGAACAATATTATAGTAAGAAGAAGGTTAGAAGAAATAGTGGCTATGTTATCCTAAACTGAAGTTTTGAGCATAATGGTGAGGAAGTTCTAGCAAGTATAAGGTAGAGTAACGAGTGTAGAACACAAAGCTAAGGTTGTATAAGCTGTGAATAAAAGCTTAAGTGAGAAATTGGTAAATTGAGATAAGAGAATAAAAGTTTAACTGGAGATAAATTAACTATATTTGAACAATTAAAATGCAACTGAAAATAGTTAATGAATTAAAGAAAAGTTTAAAGCAATTGCGAGAGGAAAGTAAACAACTACTGTAAAGTGCAAGAATTAATCAATTACCCGCAATAAATGAAAAAGAAGTTATAGAAGTAGGAACTTAGCCACATAATATTATAATTATGAGTTGACCTATTTAAAAGGGACTTGATTTTTATAGTAGGAAAAAGCTATAGGTAGTCATTTGTACTCAAAAAAAAAGAAAAGTTCCATGGCCATTTCATTAGCTCAAATAATTTTGCTTCTGATGGTACGCAAAACTTTTTTGATGAAAAGCAAAATATTACTGGTGTGGAATTAAAACTATTGTTGCAGGAAACAAAGTTGCAGATATAGGATTTACTTTCAGCAATCTAAAAAAATTACGGCGTAAAGTTTTTGATCTAGCTATTATAATTTTTATCAATCTGACGTGATTTAATGTAAGATTCTACTAATAAACAGTGGAATGTCGGTAAGCTTCAGCTACTTTAGATATAAATATTTAGGAGTTTACTAGAAAAGTAAAACCACTGGTGCTGGTTTTAACTCTCTAATTCCCTAAACTATCACTGATAGTCTTTGAAGTTGTTAAAATTTGTCAAGTAATTTTTGTAGCTTTTATTTTAAAACTAACATCAAGAGGGCTTTAATGATAAAAGAAGGAATGTATTATAACAGCAAAAAAATGGTAATACATAACAATTTTTAATGTCATTAAAGGGTTTTTTGCTTAAAAATACATCTTATTTCATTTAAAATATATTATTTAGTTTATTTATATTGTAGTGAATAAGTTACTGCAGAAGTTTTATAACATCGTTTATTATCTTTATCGTGCTTTGATTGATACAATTTATAATGACGGAATGGAACACGCAGGATACCTGTCATTTTTAATTCTATTGTCAATATTTCCTTTTCTTATCGTCTTAATGGCTTTGGCATCAATATTTGTAAATTTCTTAGATCAATATAACATCGGCTGGACATCTATAATTGATAATACGCCACAAGACATTTTAGCATCTTTAATGCCGCGCATTGAGGAGATAATATCAGGTCCGCCACACAGTTTATTGACTTTGGCAATTGTAGGAGCTATTTGGACTGCTTCATCAACGGTTGAAGGGCTTAGAACGATATTAAATAAAGCTTATAAAGTTCCGGTTTCGCCTCCTTATGTACTAAGGAGAATATTGAGTATATTGCAATTTTTAGCAATTACATTTATTATAACTCTAACCATAATATTCTCTGCATCAGTGCCAATGCTAGTAGGTTTTTCCTATCATAGACTGAGTTACATAAAATATCTCCTTATTGAATTTGTACTCTTTATAGTAGTCTCTTGGCTATATTTTGTGTTGCCAAATATAAAACAAAACCTGTCGGATGTATTTCCTGGATCTTGTATAGCTGTTATGCTTTGGACAATCTCTGCTTTGGTTTTTAAGCAGTACTTAAAAGCTTCCTTTGGCCAACTAGATTTGATATACGGGAGTTTAGGTGGTGTAGTAGTATCATTACTATTTTTTTATGTAGTAAGTTTAATTTTTATATATGGAGCAAAGTTTAATTTTCAGCTAAAATACTTTAATAGGCTTCACTGAGGAGAAATAAATGGGTAAATTAGAAGGCAAAATAGCTTTAATTACTGGAGCTTCAAGTGAAATAGGATCTGCTGTTGCAAAAAGGTTTATTAAGGAAGGTGCGTATGTAATTTTAGTTTCAAGATCTGTTGATAATCTTAGGCCGCTATATAGTGAAATTGAAAAGCTTGAAGGATTTAAAGAAGGTTCTGTAAAGCTAATTCAGCTTGATCTTTTAGATTTTGAAAATGTAAAGATATTAGCAAATATGATGGAGAGCCTGAAGTTATCAGAATCTGGGGTACTTGATATATTAGTTGCGTGTATCGGAATTTTAGGTAAGTTAAATCCTGTTCATGACTGCGAACTTGAAGAGCTACAGAATGTAATGAATACAAATTTTATTGCTAATTGGTACTTATTGAAAAACTTAGATCCTGTGTTAAAGAAATCTAATTCTGGAAGGATAGTATTCATGACCTCAGAAATAACACTTTCTCCATCTTCTTATCCATATTGGGTACCTTATGCTGCAAGTAAAGCTGCACTAGAAATCATGGTAAAGATATATGCATCTGAGACAAAACATACAAAACTATGCGTAAATGCTGTGTATCCAGAGGGACCTATTGACAGCGAAATGTATAAACAAGTCTTTCCTGGAAAGGATATGCCTGAGCTAGTGTTATCTGATAAACTAACAGATAAATTTGTGGAATTAGCTTCTGAAGATTGTGACATATCAGGAAAAATATTGCCATTGAGTAAATCTATTGAATGAGTTATGTAAACATCGTTTTTTAGGAAACTATACTAATTTAAAATTATCTATTGTTTTCACCTGATTATATAGCTCATAAATTTAATAAAAATTCACATTTACAAGAAAGATTGGTAACATTACTTAAGTAAGGATTATGTTATATTATGCCAAAATGCACGGATATAGAATCTATATTAGTAATAGGAGCAGGTCCGATAGTTATAGGTCAGGCATGTGAATTTGATTACTCAGGAACTCAAAGTTGTAAGGTATTAAGGAATGAGGGTTATAAAGTTATTTTGGTGAACTCTAATCCTGCAACTATAATGACAGATCCTGAATTTTCTGATGCAACGTATATTGAACCTATACTACCTGAGATTATAGAAAAAATCTTAATTAAGGAAAAGCCGGATGCAATATTACCAACTATGGGTGGGCAAACCGCTTTGAATTGTGCAATGAAGCTTGCAGATGATGGAATATTAGATACATATAACGTAAAGCTTATCGGTGTAAGTAGAAAAGCTGTTAAAAAAGCAGAAGATAGAGAGTTATTTCGCCAGTCTATGGATAAGATAGGGCTGAAGTATCCTAAAAGTATGATTATAAAAAATCAAAGGCAAATAAAGGAAGCTTTAGATTATGTTGGGTTGCCTGCAATTATTCGTTCATCATTTGCTCTTGGCGGTGCAGGTAGTGGTATAGCTTATAATAGGGAGGAATTTTTCAACATTGCAGAAAGCTCTTTGAAAGTTTCACCAATAAATGGAGTTCAGATAGATGAATCCATTATTGGTTGGAAAGAGTACGAAATGGAAGTTATTCGTGATTGTAAAGATAACTGTATAGTGGTCTGTTCAATAGAGAATGTTGATCCTATGGGAGTTCATACAGGTGATAGTATTACTGTTGCTCCTGCTTTGACTCTGCGCGATGCGGAGTATCAACAAATGAGAAATGCGTCTATAGCAGTACTTAGAGAGATTGATGTTAGTGCTGGTGGTGCAAATGTTCAGTTTGCAGTCAATCCTAAAGAAGATGGGAGTCTTGTTGTGATTGAAATGAATCCAAGGGTTTCTCGCTCTTCTGCACTTGCCTCAAAAGCAACCGGCTATCCCATAGCAAAAGTTGCAACTAAGCTTGCTATTGGGTATTCGCTTGATGAGATACGCAATGACTGTGCGCCAACTATACCTGCTGCATTTGAACCGGTCGTTGATTATATTGTCACTAAAGTTCCTCGTTTTGAGTTTGAAAAATTTAGGGGAGCAGATTGTGAATTATCAACTTCCATGAAATCAGTGGGAGAAGTAATGTCCATAGGACGTACTTTTAATGAATCAATACAGAAAGCTTTCCGTTCACTTGAAACTGGTCTTACAGGACTTGATGAAGTGTTCTCTAAGGGTACAGATGTTAATCATATAAAATCTCAATTAGCAAAATTACTACCAAACAGATTACTGGCTGCTGCTGATGCAATGCGTCATGGAATGAGTATAGAAGAAATAAATTCGATTACAAGGTATGATCCATGGTTTTTACAGAATATACAGCAAATTATTTTAGCTGAACAGAAAATTAAAGAAACTGGTTTACCTGAAGCTGCACACGAGATATTAGAACTAAAAAAGATGGGATTTTCGGATGCAAGGTTGGCAAGTTTAAGCAATAAATCTACTTCTGTCATCCACGTAGCTGACACTGAGATCCAAATGCAGATTTCGGCTTCAAGTGTTAAAACTATGCCAGATCGGATAGAACAAATCGAAGCAATAAGAAAAAAGTTTAGCATCAAACCTGTTTATAAACGCGTAGATACTTGTGCAGCTGAATTTGAGTCTAGTACTGCTTATATGTATGGCTGTTATGAAGGAGAGATTATGAATAAGGCAGAATGCGAAGCAAACGTTTCTGACCGAAAGAAGGTTGTTATTTTAGGTAGTGGACCAAATCGTATTGGTCAAGGTATTGAGTTTGATTATGCATGTGTGCATGCAGTTTCCGCTGCTAAAGAAATGGGATATGAAACAATAATGATTAATTGTAACCCTGAAACTGTTTCAACTGATTATGATACTGCTGATCGTTTATATTTTGCCTCATTGACTGAAGAAGATGTACTCGAGGTGCTAAGTAAAGAGCAGGAAAACGGTATACTGGTAGGTGTTATAGTTCAAATAGGTGGTCAGACGCCTTTAAAATTAGCTAAAACGTTAAATGAAAGGGGTTTTAATATCTTAGGTACATCTTTTGATTCTATAGACCTTGCTGAAGATCGTATGAGATTTAGGAACCTTATTTTGGAACTTAATTTAAAACAACCTGAAAGTTCGATCTGTTCTTCGGTGGAAGAAGCATTAGCTAATGCGGAGAAAATTGGGTTCCCATTGGTAGTTAGGCCATCTTACGTTTTGGGTGGTCAATCTATGTCAATCAAACATGATATTGACAGCTTTAAGGAATATGTCCTTAGTCAAACTAAAATTTTTAGACATGGCTCGTTGTTGCTTGATAAATTTTTAGTAAATGCAATTGAGATTGATGTTGATGCTGTATGTGATGGGGAAAGAGTTTTCGTTGCAGGGGTTATGGAACATATTGAGGAGGCTGGAATTCATTCCGGTGATTCAACTTGTTCGATACCAGCAAATACATTAAGTGACAAAATTGTGAAGGAAATTAAGCTGCAAACTAAAAGAATAGCTCTTGAATTAAAAGTTAAAGGTCTGATAAATATTCAATTTGCCGTTCAAGAAAGTGACATATATATACTTGAAGTGAACTTAAGGGCTAGTCGCACAGTTCCTTTTATTTCTAAGGCAATCAATATTCCTATCGCAAAGCTTGCTGCTCAAGTTATTTTAGGTAAAAAGTTAGACCAAGAAAAAAAATCTATTGATCACTTTGCAGTTAAAGCTGCTGTTTTCCCGTTTTCCCGTTTTTTAGGAGTTGATGCTCTACTTGGTCCTGAGATGAAGTCAACAGGAGAAGTGATGGGAATTGATTCATCCTTCGAAGCTGCGCTTGCGAAAGCGTACATGGCTGCAGGATATAAGTTGCCAACGGAAGGAAAAGCTCTAATTTCAGTGAAAGATGATGATAAAGAGTATATATTGTCAGTTGCACAAATGTTGAAAGAACTGGGTTTCGAGATATATGCTACTAAAGGTACAGCTTTGTACCTGAATAATAATGGTATAGCTGCAGAAGCTGTGAATAAGGTGAGAGAAGGCAGACCTCATATAGTTGATATGCTTAAAGATGGGAAAATAAGTCTGGTAATTAATACTTCAAAAGGTGTAAAATCAGTTTCAGATAGCAAAGATATTCGCAGAGCTGCTATTTCGCAAAATATCGCTTATAGCACTACAGCTTCTGGGAGCAGAGCACTAGTGCTTGCAATTCAATATTTAAAGAATAGCAAGCTGGAAGTGAAGTCATTACAACAGATACAGAATATTTAAATGCTGAAAGTGAAATAATTTTATATACATAGTTCTAATATTTTTGGAGTAGAATTTTCTTTACTTGTAGCTAATGAAGTTAAAATTTGTTGGCATTATACTACGATTTATTTACTATACAGTTATATACCTAAATCGGAGAAGAAAAAGCTAATAGATTAAGCTTAAGCTGTATAGGAAATACTTATATGCGGGAGTGATGAGACTTGAACCCATGACCTCATGCGTGACAGGCATGCGCTCTAACCAACTGAGCTACACCCCCCCATTTCCTTTTGGCGCTTTATTTTTAATAATAATAATAAGTATACTCCCTTTTGTCAATGTTTTTTTTATTTGCATTTTAGTGTCCTTTATATTACCATGAAGATAATTTAATTTCACATATGGCTCGTACAAAATAGTCTTGTTACGGTTATGCCATGTAAAGATGAACTATTTTGAGGGATTGGAATGGTAAATTTGCCTGAAGTTACTGTACGTGATTTAGCTGGATCTGGTGTGCATTTTGGTCATAAGATTAGTCGATGGAATGCAAAAATGGCTCCGTACATATATGGAGTGCATCAAGAAAATCGTATACATATAATTGATTTACGAAAAACACTACCACTGTTACAAGTAGCAATGAGAGCTTTATATGATGTTGCATTTCAAGGTGGCCGTATTTTATTTGTCGGCACGAAATTTCAGGCTTTGGATATTATTGCAAGTGAAGCAATTCGTTGTGGTCAATATTATGTAAATTATCGTTGGCTAGGTGGTATGCTTACTAACTGGGGAACTGTTTCTTCTTCGATAAAAACTCTAATCCAGTGTGAGAAAGTTTTAAATGATGAGAATAGCGTTTTAACGAAGAAAGAATTAGGGAATGTTGAAAAGAAAAGGCAAAAACTTGATAAAGCATTAGGTGGCATTAGGGAAATGGGAGCAATTCCAGATATTTTATTTATTATCGATACTAATAAAGAACACATTGCAGTCAAAGAGGCTAAAAAATTAAGGATTCCAATAGTTGCAGTGCTTGATACTAACTCTAATCCAGATAATATTACTTATCCTATACCAGGGAATGATGACTCAAGAAAATCAGTAGAACTTTATTGCAGGTTAGCTGCTGACTGTATATTAGCCGGGATAGAATCCAGTTTAGCAAAGTCTGGAGTTAAGGTTGGTGATGTAAAGGGTAGTGAGTTTATTCAGGAGAAGGGAAATAATGTTGTGCAAACTAAAAAGAGGTATAGTAAGGTTTATAAAGGAGATGGAAAGGAGGTAGTGATGGATGAAAATGAATCAAGATAGTATAAGAGAACTGCGCGGTAGAACAGGGCTTAGTTTAAATGACTGTAAAAAAGCGTTAGAAGAGTGTGATGGTAATATCAAAAAAGCCATTGATAAATTACGTATAATAGGGCTTACTAAAGCTGACAAAAAGATTGACAGGGTAACTTTAAATGGGCTAGTTGCTATGCATTTAAATAAAAACCGTGGTGTATTGGTAGAGCTTAATTGTGAAACTGATTTTGTTGCGAGAAATGAAAAGTTCATAGAGTTGATTTCAAACTTAGTATCAATCGCTTATCAAAACCGTTGTACTAGTATTGACGATTTAAAAAGTGCTGAGTA
>JAOVVO010000728.1:0-40119 GCA_028564675.1 Onchocerca lupi | reverse complement strand
TATATATATATATATAACATACCCTATTATAGTTAGTTATGCTTAGAGTCTATTCTTCACTTCAGATTTATAGTTATGAAGCGAAGAACAATAGAAATTAGATTTTGTGATTACATCATTGTCTTTTGTTAATACGCCGCCCTCATAATTTTATAACGTTATTGTTTAAAAGCATCACTACCTTGTTTGATTTGATTGCATTTATTTCAGATATTTTCTTCTAGTTTGTTAGCATTAATGGCCATATATTATATGTTATATGGTATGCCTTATATTAACGAAGCATTATTTTATCATTTTCATCGTACTGATACTCGACATAATTTTTCACCTTATTTTTATTTATTGTATTTGGCAGCCAATGATATGCAATTATCTCGGCTTATAACTTTTTGTTGTTTCATTCCCCAAGCTTTACTCGTCATTTGGCTTGCCTTCAGGTTTGTTTTGCTAGTTACAACTTTTAGTGTCTCTTAGTTTGTTATCTCTATTAACATAATCGAAAAGTTAAGGTGATAATTCTAATTGTTAATTTAATTTTATCATAATATGTTGAGATTAAATGAAGGCTGAGTTGTCTTGTTTTTTATATACCAGCAACCCCCCCAATTTTTATATACCACAATGAAGAGTAAGATACTTAACAAGAAAATATCATTTTATTAATTGGGACTTTTTTATGCTCAAGTTAATGAGTAAGGCGCTCTCTCTTTTTTCCTGAAGAAACTAGAATTTTTTTTTTAAAGTTTAATTCTTAATACCGAAATACTAATATGATTGTCGAAAATGAAATATGAAGTTTGCAGATTTCATGATGATCTCCCATTTTGTTGGTTGCTTACAACGGCCGTATTTGTTTCCTTTAATAAAGTATGTACCAGTCAGTATTTCATCTGGTACATTTGTTTATTACCGATCGCTCAACAAAATATTGAAGTCAGTTTTTAAATCTATTTCCAGATTTATATCCTCATTATGAATTGGAAATTTTGATGAAGTCGATTTTCAATCAAAGTATTTTATATTGGGGACAAAAAATCACTTCTTCATTTTAAGTGAGAATTAAATTTTGTTAAACTTCTCTTCTATGCTTTTCTTTTACAGATGTCGACGAAGGCAGCAATATATTTAATAATTTTGTGGTTTCTTGGCCAAATTTTTTGGCTCTATCCTGCTTACTTATTTGAATTTCGAGGGTTGAATACATTTTGCTTAATCTGGCTTTCTTCATTACTCTTTCTTATAATCAATACAGCAATTATTGTTCAGCTAATTCGACATCATCATTCTAAAAGAATCGGTAGAATAGTTCAATAAAATTTAGTCGGTTATCTTTTCAAGATTTGGATGAAATAATGTTATTTTAGGAAATGTGATTTAGACATTGTTCACTTTTAAGTTTTTTTTTTTCCCATGTAAACAAAAAATTGCTAAAAAATTTTGTTTATTATGGGAATTGTCTCTTAGGAAAACAAAACTGAAAAGCATATTTTCTTTCATCACTTTAGTTCACTTGCGGCTATTTGGTGTTAAAAATCATTTTCCATGATCCAGAAACTCTTTAAATATAAACTGAACATGCAAAGTTTAGGATGATCTGGAACTATAAAAAAAGATGTTCTAAATGAAAAAGTTCCAGATTATTTTGAAATTGAGAGTTTCCTTAGCTTGTATATTGCATTCTTTCTATTGCTATGAGTAACTGTATCATTCTTATAAATTGGATGATTGGGATGATTTTTTTTTTTTGGCTCATTTGTGACTTTTTTGATAGAAAGTTTCTCCTTATTTATTGATAAATAATTTCATTTCTATAAACAAGTGCGAAATGCCGTTGAAACCATGATTCAAAAACTCATGCAAAATTTTAAAATCTTTTAGAGTTACATGCCAACTGCCTAAAAATTTGATTGAAAATTGCTTGCTTAAAATGATACTGAACAATAAATGCTAGAAGAAAAATTAGCTGATATACGAATACATAAATTTAGACCAACATATGTACATACGAAGAGAAATGAAAGATTTTATTCGCACATTGTTATTATTTGGGTTTTCTCCCGATGGTTAATAAATTGTTATCTGAATGCTCTTTGTTACATTTTGCAGTCAATGATCAGATTTACTTACTTCTCATAGATTTCACATGAAACTAATAAAAATTAATGAGTAATTGAAACTTGCTTTTTTTGTGTTCCGAGGGTCGGGAACAAATTGTTTTTGATTAGCATAGTTTTTCATTAAAAAACATGAGATACAGCACCTATGGATTGTTGGAATTGTTTTAAAAATTAGTAGCGGTTGACATATGTTCTTCCCGATTTTAAATGAGAGCAGAATTTTTTGTATATGGTATGCTCTTGATACATTGATATCAGTTGATTGGCAAACAAATGTAAACCTATCGCTAATCTTTGCATCTTTGGTCACCCAGATGAACATTCTCTTAAATATGGTTGGTGAATGAGTGTAGAATATTATCTACTTTTTGAAAAATAAGCATTCCTATTGAATTGATTTAATTAATTTTACTTATCTTCAAGTGTTGCTTATTGCTGACAACATGCGACGAATACATTTTTTTAAGGTTTGCTGGAACCGTGCTGAACACTATTGTATTGCAATGCTATATTTAATTGGTTTGGGTTTGGGTAATGTTGATGATATAACGGTGAAAGGAATGGCTATTGTACAGAAATGTTCTCGTGTATACTTAGAAACTTACACGAGCATTATGTCATTTGGCTTGCACAAAGAGAAATTGGAGGATTTCTTTGGTAAAGAAATTGAAGAGGCGGATCGTACGACAATTGAACTGGATTATAGTAGTTTTATTTATTTGTTTTATTAGAATTTTCATACTTTCGGATATATGTTTTCTTCAACTATCTTAGTGTTATCAGTATTATTGTTTAGTGTATTATTTAATTTGAAGTTGATTGATATTACTTTATATTGCATTATGTTGTATTTTGTATTTTTGAACGTAGTAGATGTTATTTGTCTATCTGTAATGACGTAGAATAATGACCATTGAAAACCTAATTTTTCATCAATACTAATGAATAGGATAAAAAAATCAAAGCTATAAGAATTAATATAGAAAGACCGAATGTAAGCGGTATGTAAGCCAAAATTTTGATTTATGAGAGGCTCAATTAACTCTGCATTTGAGTTGGAACTGCTTTTTAATTGGAGTTGCTTTTTCTTCTAAACTCTTACTTTCATAAGGTTTTGCAGATAATATATTAAACGAAGCATACGATTCGGATATATGTCTGTTAGTGGTTGGCGATCCTCTTGGTGCTACAACACATGCGGATTTAGTTTTAACTGCTCGAAAAGCAAATGTTAATGTGGAAATTGTGCATAATGCTTCTATTATCAGTGCTGTAGGATGTTGTGGTTTGCAGGTATTTAGAAAGTTCAAAATTTTCATTATTGGTAGAATGGTACGAAATTTTATAGGAATTCAAGAATTTCAGAATTTGTGTTTTTTTTTAAATTTGTTTTGTGTTTTAAGAATGTAGGAAAATGATTTCTTATGCTTTGATTTCTTTATCTATTTCAGTTATACAGATTTGGTGAAATCGTTTCAATTGTTTTTTGGGAAGAAAATTGGCATCCGGATTCGTATTACTTCAAAATTGCGGAAAATAAAAAGCGAGGATTGCATACATTATGCTTGTTAGGTCAGTAACCATTCTTTTATATTGCTTACATTTTCATATACATTGAAGATCTGCAATTTCTGTCTTCTCTTTTTAATAGTAATAATTATTAAAAGGTAAAAGTTGCAATGAAAGTCGCAATTTATCCATTTAGAAATATGAAGAGAGGAAAATTATTTTTTCAGTTCTTCAGATTATTTCTTCTTTTTTTTTCCTTTTTTTTTTTTTTTTTGATTTTTTAAGCCGATAGCTGCACTCATTCTCTTGAGACTGCATTAGTGTTCTGTGCAAGATTATTGTATCAAGAAGTCTTTTTCATATTCAAAACTTTTTGATTTTCATTACTTAGCTTTACCACATACTCAAAGATTCAAACTTAAAATTTAATGGTAATTGCGAATGCTTACAATACCTTCATTATATGGAATTAAATTGATGAAATCAATGAGCAAAAATGAATATATTAATAACATGTTTGATTGCTGAAACTAAACTGGTCTGAAAATTCTACTACAATCAGTAAATTTGCTGTTGAATTTCGTTGAGTACATCATTTCAATTTGAAATTTATTGTGTTGTTGCATTCCTTGCCATTGCTATTTCCTGCAAGTAAAGACTTCAAATTCATCCTGCCATTATTACAAAAAGCATAGATGTTTTTTGACTTTATTAGCTGGATATTTTTCCATGTGAAGTTCCGAGCTTTCGAAAATGTATTCTTTGCATCAGTAATATCATTCGGTAAGGATTGTAAATCCAGCAAATTATTTTTGCTAATTTGTCATTTAATTTCGACCTGACAATTGTGGGGATATTCATTTGATTTATATTCTGGAAAACAATTTTTTATTTTACCATATCTTATTTCAACCAGTTCGTTTGTTTCAACTAACGGGAATTAACTAATGTTGAAATGATTCAGATATCAAAATAAATAATTGAGTTTTTAATGGTTTTGATAAAATTTGAACTGAAAAAATTTTTTTTATATTTCAGATATCAAAACGAAGGAGCAATCAGTAGAAAATATGATGAAGTTTGTATTCAATTTAATTTATTCGGAGTTTTGTTTCTGCCTATCGCTTTGTAGAAAAATATTTCCGAAGTGGCACATTTCACATTAAAAAAATTTCTTTACTGACTCATGTTGAATGCCATATTTATGAATTTAAAAAAAAAAAAAAATAAAAGAAAAAAAAGAAATCCTCGTTAATGGAAATTGATCATTTTAACCTACGCAAATGTTGGTCGAATAGTAGCCAATAGTGCAAATAAAAGAAAGCATCCTCATTATTGTTTCAGCTCTTCTAAAGGAAGAGCTGAAACAATAATGAGGATGCTTTCTTTCTTTTTATAACATACAAAAGTCATAGTTGTACATAGTTGTAGACATTTCAAGAGCGAAATTCATTGGCTCAGAATTCATATTTTACATTTTGTAAGCTGAAAATTCCAGAGGCCGAAAAGAATTTCTACCTCCGAAATATATGACTTGTTCCGAAGCGGCAAAACAACTGTTGGAAATTGAAAATCGGATAACGAAAGAGGGAATGGAACCCGGTAAGTTATACAAAGAAATTTTGAAATGATATGAAGGCAGCTGGTAAATTTACAATTTAAGATTAAATAAAATTTAAATCGCATCAGTTTGCTACTAACCGGTAAAAAATGTTATTCATAATTTTCGCAAAAAAAGTCTGGATCCTAGCTATAAGAGCATTTGGCAATGTCGTTTACATTCTTCTGTTTGTATCAATGTAAAATAAATATGCATGGTTCAAAATAACAAGAAACATTAAAGATGTATATAGTCGCACAGAAAATAATACGATTTTGTGTTTTTGAGCTCGATCCCACATAAAGATTTTTCATGAAATTACCGTGCATTACTTTTTTTTAACCATCATCGTGTTATAAAATATTAGTATTATTTTTCACTTAACTTGACAATCACACTTCACTGTTCGGTTTTTGCAATTTTTTTCAGCATATATGCCAAGCACAGAATGCGTTGCTTTAGCGAGGATAGGATGGAATGATCAAAAGGTTTTTTTTTTCTTTCTTTTTTAAAGATTATTAAAAAATTGATATTCTAGCCAATGTAAAATAATTAATTTATAACCTCATCGACAAAGTACATATACAGCTTTGCTATGTTTGCCATTGTGTGACTGCTGGATGAACATAATAGTACCACGAAATAGAGATTATTAGAGATTTTTCTTAATTCAGTTAAAAAAATCCAGTCTCTTATTCAAGTTGAAACTTTTGTCTGTTGGAGTACTCAGAGTGGTTGATTGATTAGTTTCAGATTGTTTTCTGCTCTTTGAAGGCATTATGCGATGTAGACATGGGACCACCATTGCATTCGTTGATCATTCCCGGTGATTTACATCCTATCGAATTGGATTTTTTGAAAAGTTTTCCCACTTCATAATATCTTTTAATTTACAAAATTTTTTTCTCCCAAAACTTTGTTATTTGTTACTTCATCTCTTTACATCTTTTCAAGTGTCTGTGAATTAATTTGTTGGGTTATTATGTAAGAGTTGAGGCTGTCTTCAATATATGGTATTGTTCTTTTTTAAAATAATTATAATTATTTGGTTCTAGAATTTTTAGATTTTGGCTGCACCGTCAAATTTCTGTAATAAAAATGGATGAAAGGCAGAGAAAAGTAAGAAAATCGAGGCTTAGGAATGACCAAATCCATCACATTATGTATGATCTCTTGTTTAAATTAACATGCTACCAAGTTGGATCATTAGTTATTTGGACTAATTTTCGAAGTCTAACTTGCAGAATTTATCTGATGATTTTTGTTTTTTCAGTTGCGGATTACATTTATCATCAAATTGTTGTTCGTTATCTATTTCAATAAATAATTTCACTTTGCATTTTCTGTTAGATTTGAACTGCCTGCCACAGTAATTTGAGAAATATCTCTTATTCTAATTATTTTGATATAAATAATATCAGCATATGTATCAACAATTCTAATTTACGGATTTCCTGACTGGAATAATTATATTTTTTTTAATGTACGAAGCCATTGCAAGGAAATTCATGTGGGCAGTGTTTGGCATGACCTCTTTTAATAATAAAATTAGCAAAAATAATAAATTAGTAAATCTCTTCCTTATTCTCTCGCTGTATCTTTTTAGATTATATTTATATAGCAAGATAAAATGATCACTTTCGACCAAATATTTTAGTAGTAATAATAATTGTATAAAATATCAAATTTCTCTTCAATCGCCTTTTTTCTTTTTTTTTTTTAAATTTCAATCTTAAAATTATTCATTATAGGCAAATGAGTTGGAACGCCGAAGAGGATGTTTTAAAATGATGACATGCTGAATCTGGCAGTTCCGTGGGAACTACAACTATGTGAAAATCTGACAAGATTCAAAACTTGGGTTTCGATATAGTTGGGTTAAAAAAATTATACCGACATGGCTGGAATTCGAATAAGCCAGTTCTGGAATTTTTTATTAACTATAATTCGTAAACTCTGTTATTCACAGTTCTGCAGAAATTATCAATTCTGTCAAAGTCTTAACAATTTTCACCAAACTTCCTGCAAAATTAGAAAGTTTACTCTGATGTGATGAGATATAAGTGACATATCTATCGCATTATATCGAAAAATGAGTTCAATTCAACAAATATATTTGGGCCAATTTCTTTTTTTCGCTTAGTGCATTGTTTTTTTTTTTCGTCGTCTCAAAAGTTCAAAGAAACACTAAGCACTAATCGCTGCACGATTTCAAAGAAACAATCCTTATTTTGAAAGTAAAGAAATGTTAGAAATATTACGAAAAAAAAAAGAAAAAAATTCGCTGATTGCAGAAAAATCAGGTGGCTTAATTGTAGTTGCATCCAAAAGAAGTCGGAAATGTTAAATCTTTGACTGAAATAAAATTTCCTATTTTGAGATTTTTTTGAATGTGATGAATATGAATCAATCGGCTCTCAAAATTTGATACCGTAATAGATAATTGGTATTTAGTTTAAATTTTATATCGATTAAATAATTGCTTTGTTGAATAATTCATATCTTTACTAATATTTCGAGACATAAAATAAAAACCGATAACAGAAGAATATAGGTCTTTCGCTTATTCCCTTTAAAATAAAAATGCATAAATTTGTTTTAAAATTGGTATTAATTTCAACTATTTGGCTTTTCTTGACCAATCATGCGTTTAACTTAGACTATATTGCGTTCTGCATGCGGGAATATTTGATATGTCCTTTAATTTTATTTTATTTTCCCCATGTTTACCTCCACAGTTAAACATCTATATAGTTCATGATGTTTTCATTCAATTTATATCGTTTCCATGGAAGTGAATGCTGTTTGATCTTTCTCGTTTTTTGAACTCTATGCAATTTGGGATTTTTCGCCAGTGATCAATTTATTCTTATAAATATAGAATGACCACCCTCAGATTAGTTTGAATTTTTTCTAAATGCAGATAAACTTTTTTAGACAGCCTTTGTTTGCATTTAGAAAAAAATTCAAATTAATGAAGACAAATTTCAATTCTCATTATAAGTAATGGTTATTTTTATTATTATTTTTTTTTAAACTGATTTTTAATTACCGCTAATTTTTCAACTATTTCTAAACTGGTTAATATCGAGTTATATATGGGTCACTTAACTGCATTCTTTATTAACAATTCATTCGTTAGTAATAATAGGAAGGCAAATTGTTAGACAAACATTGTGAATCTTTTTCATGAAATTCATGAATGTATTGCAAGATTACGATCGCAGATGATATGTTACAGTGGATAAACGGTTAAATTTGTTTATCCGATTTGGTATTTCCGATTTATATACTGTTGTAAATACAAATATGGAAAATGAAACTATTGAAAGAATGATCCGAATATTTCATCGAAATGTCGCGCTTTTCTTGCAACTATTATTAGCCCAATTTGATCCGTTCTATTTGGCATTCATTTCACATCCAACTTAGATTCCTTACTGCAAAAAAGAGGAATATATGGCTAATTTGCAAAAAGCATATCTTGGAATGCAATGTTTCTGGGGTGCCGAGTCAACATTCGCAAAATTGGATGGCGTATTGGCAACACGAGTTGGTTATGCTGGTGGCACTACACAAGCACCTAATTATCGGAATATCGGTGATCATACAGGTATGTAGATTTCCATTTTGAAATTTTCATATATTTCTATTTCTGTACATAATATGTATTCAAGGAAATATTTTATATAGAATCTTTTCCCACTTATTTGTCCATTTCTCACTTGGCTTACCTGTTATCAAGTTCAGTTTGTTGAAGAAATATTGTTCTGAATCAAAAAGTTTATTTATAATTCATTCCAATTATCCAACTCCAAATCAGATATCCTTTTTTATTTGTTCAAAAATTTCTCGAATCGTAAGAATTCGGAATAGATTCTTAGCATAACTGAAAATCTATTTTAAAACTCGTAGAATCTATTCGGAATCTTTTACCATCCATGTAATTTACTCAAATTTGATATTTTTCTTTTTCATAAAATTGGTGATCTTTATCAAGATAGGGGGATTATCTTATCAACTTTCAGGATTATACATAGGTTTTAGGCTCGAGCAGCCAAGTTTAAGAATCTGCTGACTTAAAACATCGTAAATTGTGAAAATGTTTTATCTTTCAGAAATAACGGAAGTTCAATTCGACGAAAAAATTATAAGCTATGATAAAATTCTGGATTATTTTTGGGAACATCATGACCCAACCATAGAATATAAAAAGCAATACAAATCCGCAATTCTTTACGTAGATGATCAACAAAAAGAGACAGCCAAAAAGAGTTTTAAAAAGTTGCAGGTGATTTGAATTTCTTAGCAGATTTTTCCCTTTAGAAGTTACTTTATTAACAATGTTTTTTCTTTCATGTAGATCATCTCACACTTAATGATTTTGTTTTTACTCAATAGTTTGTTTCATTTTTCTTTTGTAATTCTATTTGCGTATTGAAATGAAGTTGCTGATTTTATTATTAAAGGAATCACTTGATATGATTACGGTGTATTATCCATAATACCGGAGAGAAAATTTCGAAAAGAAAGTTTTTGAGATTAAATTAGGTGTAAAGTAGATCATCAACGATAAGCAAATTATCTACATAATTTAGTACTAACTTATCTCGCTTAAAGCCATTGAGAAGTTTCGTATATACCAAAATAAAGTAGAAAAAATAACAATACCTTTGCAATGTCGGAGAGGAAATTTTGAAATTTTATTTAAAAATTTTTGAAAATCTTCTAGGAGAAATATGGCAACAGGAAGTTAGATACATATGTTCAAAAATTGATTCGATTTTATCAGGCAGAAGATTATCACCAGAAGTATTGGCTGCGCTGTCAAACGGCAATTTTTAAAAAGGTTGTCAAAAAACGCTTTCTATTCAATGAAATTTTTTAAAATATTGTATAAATTTAAACCTCTCATTTGAAAAATTATTTGAGTCCCATTGTATGAGACGATTGAATGAAGTATTTTACTTTCAATGGTAAAATGAAGTGTTTCATCTCTTCATTCCAGCAAAGTGTTTTGTTCATAGTGATCAAAAAATTTTTGGTTTTGCAAGTAAGTAAAAATGGACATATTGTTTTTATCAGACCCAGAATCAAATCATAGAAACTTGGGAATCAAATCAAGATATAAAAATGGTAAGAGCTAGGTAGTTAAACACATATTTCCGGACGCTAATATAAATCAGAAAAAATATTGTTACATAGTGACTGATCAATTAAAATCAAATGGATCGATACAGTGATGAGTAGATCAAAACGAATCACTGTAAATATTAATAATTCTGACAAAAGTAGGCTATTCGGAAATTGGAAATAAGTTTTTTTTTCTCTTCAAATTTTTGTTTGTTGCCAAAAAAATTTAACTCTTTTATGTTTACTTACTTTCTTAACTAACAGATTAATTTTTGAATGAAAATAAGATCACTTATTAAGTAATAATGTAGTTATAGGTGACTATTAAAAATAGCATTTTTTCCAATAATTGTACGAGTGATTTCATGAAAGAGATCATCAGAAAAAAAAGGTCATGTCGCTCAATCCATTATTGATTCAGCCATCGTTATTTTTGGTTTTGGAAACATTTTTTTTTTTTTTTTCATTTTTGACTTTACAATCAAAAATTTCTATTACAGTTGAATTTAAATAATGAAGAAGTAGTGAGTTCATTGCTGGCTACAAAAGTGAATGCATTTTTGGCAGGATATAAAAATTTCGATGTTCTCAAACAGCTGGCTGATCAATACCGATTGGATGACGATGTTATCAAATTGATTGAAAGTATTGCCATAACAGGTGGATATGGAAGTGCGTGTCACGCATAAGATATAACTGTTGATTATGAAGCCACTGTGAGAGTATTTATCATTGTACATAAAAGAAATTGCTGGTAAGAGTGTTTGCTTGTATATGTTTCCTATCGAATGTTTGTAATTCTAAAGAAAAATTTCACTAATGATTAATTTTAAAGCAATTATTTATCTTAATCAAATGAAGTCGTAAATGTATAAATTTATATATACATGTCAACAACGGCGTAGAATTTAATGGAATGAGTAGGAAATTCAGCAAATTGGGCAATTAGATGCTCAGATATGTTGAATGACATTAAATGACGTTAACGAGAAAACAGACAACAAACCGCATTTAACATAATATTGATCATATCATGGGTGTCGGAGGTCCAGAAAAATCTAATAAAGAAAATTCGAGCCTTACTTCGAAGAATAAAAAGAAGAACCAATGACTTGCATGGTTTATCATTTCAGTGGACATTGGTCAAAGTGTTCTAAATCGTTTAATCTGTAATCTAAAGGTTTGAATTAGTCGGGTATGCTACGATGCTATGACTTTGAACGCATTAAATGTCCGTAGCTTTCTTGCATATCATAACAACTCTGCACATATATATAAAATGGCACGCATAAGTTTTCGTTCATCGTTCATCTGACCCTTTCCGTTAAGGGGAATGGACGAAGCGAAGAAGTTGCTGAATTTTGTGTTGCAATGCAGCACGTGATTTGCAGCACGAAGGCGTGCAAGCGATCGTTTGCCGTTTGGCATGTTGGAATTTTAGTTTGCAGTTTGCTAATTTTGTTCACCATATAGTTTGTGCGATGTGGACTTTTTCGAATTTTTGTTGATTTTTTGAGTAATCCCATATTATGGAGTTAGTGGGAAATTAGTAGAATGGATTGGTTCCCGAATTAAAACCTCGGGACAGGGTAAACCGGAACAAGAATGATCGCTAGTTTTTACGAATAAATTGGACGGACTGATTCTGATTACTAGTTTTGTTACTGGTAAAAATCTCTTTGGCCCACATCTTCAGTATCGAACACTAAAACTTAGAAAAACTAATGCAATACGTGACAATTGATCTTTTGAGGGAAATCTGAAACTAAATGGATAGTTATTTCTGCAAAATATAATTACTAATTGCTGGGTAATCAAAATCCATCGGCAGAATAATGTAAGAAATCTGGTGATTTGAAATTAAATGGTAAGAAAGTTTCGGATAATCCGGAGAATACTCGTGGGGAAATAGCTTCTTTTATTGCTGAATGTGATTTTAAAGTAGATTGAAAACGAATGCATAGCCACTTTTGCACCACTCAGATTTTTTACACAACTGTGTTTGTTATCTTGTCTGCACAGTATATGTAGTTCGAACTTTTTTTTGATCTGTCTTATTAGATACAGAATTCGTCGCTATTTTTTTCAATTCTTCTTTAGTCAAATTGATTGCTACCGCAATTGCTGCAATTAATCCATATAAAATATTTCGAAGATTAAGGAGGGACACAGAATGAAACGAAGGATGGGAAAGATTTAATATCAAGATATTGCCATTAAAATTCATTACTGAAATAATCCAGTCCGGAATTCAACAACAGAGTAATACCTGATAGAAATTCAATAATTAACAAAGAAATATTTTAAGGTTCCCTTGCAAGGTTCGAAAGATGTCGGAACAACAAACCCAGTCGCAACAAACATCTTCATTGAAGCGAGGCTTGGTAAAACAAGTCTTATGTGGTGATGCTGTCGTTTTGCAGGTATTTTGTTTCTCTCATATTAAGCATACACGGCATCATGTCTATTTAGATTATGTCGTACCTCAAAAGTATCTATATTAAGTGAATATTGAATGATCAGATAGACCGCTTAATGGCTAAATATGTTCATATTTTGCTTCGGTCTAACCTGTTTTTTAAATAATGGGTCTGATTCGGGAATGTGAAATCTGAAAGCGACATTCAACAAATTTTTTTTTTCTTAAATATATATTGTAGTTCTTATTTCAGTTCTACATCTTCTAGTTTATTTTTTTTTCACTATATCAGTAAGTACGGTCATGTATTTTAAAGTACTGCTGACATATTTCAAATATTTAGAATCCATAATTTCATTCTCGTTATTTAATTTCCTAATAGTTTCCTTAATTATATTGCATAAGCATGCAACATATCTAAATACAAAATAATCAGGTGAAAAAGAGAAAAAAAAAGTATGAAAAGAAAACGAGTTATATCACTTATCTCAAAAATATTTTCCAGGGTCCGCCGATGAATGGTCCGCCGAAGGAGGTAACGGTATATTTGAGCAATGTGATTGCACCACGGTTGGCTAAGAGACCAACAGATACTGAATCCGGCAAAGAAGACGAGGTAAATGGAAAGTTTTAGAACTAATAGTTTGAAGAATATAAGAAAATCAAAATTGAAATGTAGGATTTTATAGTTTTGATGATGTAAAGAAACAGAAGAAATAAGCCAAATGAAATTTGAGTAGTTTGAGGTAGATAAGATGCATAGAAATTTAAAGTAGAATAAAAATAAAAAACTAATGGTTTGATTATAACTTGTTTAAGAAATATAAATTTTCTGTTGGATTCCAGCCATTTGCTTGGGAATCGAGAGAATTTCTACGTAAGAAACTTGTTGGACAAAATGTCATTTTCCAATGCGATTATACGGCTACATCAGGAAGAGATCATGGCCGAATATATCTCGGTGGAACAAGTTAGTTTTTTCGAAGTGTTTAAAATTATTGAATCTTGATAGGAAGTGGATTATTTTATAATGCGTCTCCCGATTTCTACTGTTTATTCAAGACATTTTTTTTATGACGAATTGAATCTTAATTTCACATATTTATATAAATTTCAAGTAAATACAAAGATTTCAAAATGCATTAGTAGTCGAATTTTTTTTCAGATCTTGAAAATTCGGAAAATGTGACGGAGACATGCGTATTGGAGGGTTGGCTTGAAGTTAGAGTAGGACGTATTGCTGAGTAAGTTGCATGTTTCTTCATTCATTTCAGAAATTATCGTTCATAATTGAAGTTCTTTTCTGGTTTTAAATTGAAGAAATCTATGATTTGTTTTATGAGTTCAATTTAATAAGTTTCAAGTTGCAGTTATATTATGATTTATAGCGAATATAGCACTAAGTTGTTGGAATTGCAAGAAACTGCAAAAACTGCGAAGAAAGGAAAGTGGGCGTTAGAGGAAGGAAGCGCTCAACAACATGTAAGTTTGAAAGTTTCTATGGTATTTCGGCATTTATATAATTGATTGATTTATCAATCTTATTAATCCGTCAGATTTCATATCCGTGGTAATCTCGATGACATCTCATTTTTCCTGGTCTTTTGCTCATCGCTACTTTTCCCCGATTTATTCTGAACTCAAATAAAAGTATTTAATACGATTTTTTGATCCAAAATAAATAGTAATAAGTTACTGATGGAAAAAAAAAGAAAAAAAATATGCAAGCTAGCTAAAATATGACCTCAGAAAATTTGTTCAATATGAAATAGGAAATTTTGATAATGCGAAACAAGTAGTCTTGTTCCAATATGTTTGATAAATCCATCTTATTACACGCAATTATCCAGAGGCAAAAATTTGGAAGTTTTTCTAAAATGTACTCAAAACTAAAAGTTAACAAGATGTCATTAAATTTTTTTGAACCGTCTCACTCTGCCATGCAATCATTGTTGTTTTTATTTCCACTTTTTTTTTTTCTTTTAATATTTTGTGTCCATTGTAAAGTAATTTTGTTGTGTTGGCAGGTGCGACATGTGAGATGGATTATAGAGAATCCACGAGCTCTTGTCGATACATTCAAACAACAAAAGATCAAAGCAATCGTTGAGCAAGTACGTGATGGTTCAACGATCCGTGCTTTCTTGTTACCTGATTTCTATTATATAACACTAATGCTCTCAGGTATTAAAGTAAGTAGCTTTTTTTTTGATTACATTATTGCTGCTTTCGTATAATTGGGTCATAGTTGCTAATAGATGAGTTGGCTTTAATCTGCAACTTATCATAAATAAATTTGTATTATATCGAAGAGAATATCTATTTATATGCATTTTGCTCTCTCAGGAGAAAAAAAAAACTGTCAAATGATATCAGTCATCGTAACTATGTGCAATTGTCAAATGAGATCAGTCGTCCTAACCATGTGCAAATTACCGTGAAATAACTCGAAATTTATGGAATTTGGAATTTCTTACGAAGCATAAGATTTGAGAAATTCAATTTTCAGGCACCAGCTATTCGTGCTGGAGCGGATGGTCGAGCTGAAGACTATGCTGAAGAGGCACGTTATTTTGTTGAATGTCGTTTGCTACAAAGAGATGTGGAAATTATTTTGGAAAGTACTTCAAATCAGAATTTTGTTGGTTCCATCGTACATCCTAAAGGAAATATTGCTGAGTTGTTGCTTAAGGAAGGTTTTGCTAAATGTGTCGATTGGTCGATCGCTTTGGCAACATCAGGACCAGAAGTACTGCGTGCTGCAGAAAAGTTCGTCAGATATCATTTCTTTCTTAAATTAGTTAACTAATTGAATAAAAATCAATTTACGAGGTTAGGAATATGTAGTATGGCATATTAGCTTGTATGGACATTTCCATTAGAAAATAGCAATCCATTTTATCTCCTGCTGCAATAATACTGGAAAGTATTAGAGTCATGTTCTTTATTGATCATGTTCCAACTTATTTGCACCTTGAATGAATCTCGAATCTTCCTGTTTATAGTAGATTTGCTGTTGACAATTTTTTCAACCATATGTTTTTATCAGAAAGTTATTAATAATGAACTGAAAGAAACAGTTAATCTCAGGAAATTTCATCGATAGAAGTTATCATTCCTAGTGATTCCAAAAATATATATATCGTAATAGATAGTAATATAATAGTTATAAGTAAAGAACATAATTGCTCATAATTTCGGAACTATTTTAAATTCAGTTGTTTATTCGATAAAAAGATTGAGTTTTCACTTATTAAGTTTCTTCATATTTCTTTTTCACTAGTTGATTTAGGATAGCAAAAGAGAAAAAACTTCGTATTTGGCGTTCTTATCAACCGTCTAATCAACTAAATGTTGATAAAAAATCGTTCACCGCAAAAGTGATTGAAATTGTAATGGGTGACGCACTAATTGTACAGAAAGAAAATGGTGATGAAATCAAAATTTGGTTGTCGTCTGTAAGACCTCCAAGGTTATTATTACTTTTTGTTAGGGAAGTGTCTTGAATTTTTAACGAGTAATCCCAGAAAAATGAGGTGTAATAAATATTACTATGATCTTTCCAACTAAATTTTCCGAATCTTTGGAATTTTCGCGTAGTTTATTTACTAATCTGATGTCATCGAAAATTGCTAGGGTTTCTGTTGCAATCTTATAACTTCTTTAGAATATCGTATTTTTTCCAGAGAGGAAAATCGAGATACTGAAAACAAGATTGGTCGACAGTTCCGTCCATTATACGATATTCCTTATTTGTTTGAAGCCCGCGAATTTCTACGTAAGCGACTGGTGGGCAAGAAAGTTCAGGTAAACTCCAATACGAAGCATAGTATATACTTTTATATTTCTTGGTAAATTAACGTACTTTACGGCATACTTTTTCGCTTCCAAAGAAAGCATTCCAAAATTTCATGATCCAATCTGAAAAAATTGTGCATATACTTTTAGGCATCTGCCAGTGGATTAACTCAAGAAAGATTGAATCATTTCATTTCAGATTATTGTTGATTATATACAAGCAAAAACAGAACAGTTTCCAGAGAAAACCTGTTGCACCGTTATGTCAGGAGGATTGAATGTTGCTGAAGCGCTTGTTTCAAAGGGTCTGGCGAAGGTAATACGATACAGGAGTGATGATGACAATAGGTATGGCTGTTTGATATTTTCTTGCTTTTTTAAAGCAGTGTAGGATTTGATTTATTATTGAATTCTGGAATTTGAATTTTAAAAAAAAATTTACTGTTTTCAGATCTTCTCAATACGATGCTTTATTAGCTGCTGAAGCAAAAGCAGAAAAGAGCAAAAAAGGTCTATTTGCCGACAAAGAATTAGGTGATAAGGGTCCAGTTTTGAGGATTCAAGAATTGCAAGGGGTTAATTTATTGGTTTTCTGCATTTTGCTTGTTTTTGGAATTGATTTACATAATTTTCTCTAAATAAATATCAGCAACTTAGAAATAAATTAAACAATTGCCAGATCTTCAGATAAACTCATCTCTTAGTTTAGATCTGGTTAAGGGTGAGTCAAAACGGTATTTAAGACGATTAGACCTGTCGGAAAGTGAGAATTTGAATTTCTTCCAAACTGTGTAATCTAAGCTTTAGTCGATAATGTGCTACATAAAATTGAGGGTTTTATTTTGCAGGACGCGCAACGTTCGAAGCAATTTTTGCCTTATTTGCAAAGATCTGGTCGCTCAGAGGGTATTGTAGAATTTATTGCATCTGGTAGTCGGGTACGCCTATATGTGCCTAAAGAAACGTGCCTTATAACCTTTTTATTTTCTGGTATTGATTGTCCTCGTGGTGCTCGTATTGGTCCAGGTGGTAAATTGATTGGTGAAAATGAACCGTATGCCGAAGAAGCTGCTAAATTTACACGTTCAAAAATTATGCAGCGTGAGGTTGGTTTGAAATTTTTAAAAAATATGGAATTTTAAAAAAATTTCTTAAAAATTATTGGTGTCTAGTGATACATTTGAATTAGAATTTTTTTGTATTTTATAATTCCTTTTGAGGTACGAAATTTCTTTCAGGTAGAAGTAGAAGTGGAAGGTATGGATAAATCAGGAAGTTTTATTGGCTATATGTTTGTACAAACTGAACAGGGTCTTTGTAACATGAGTGTAGCATTGGTGGAAAATGGTTTAGCAAGTGTACATTTCACAGCTGAAAGAGGTTCATATTACTCTCAACTTTGTGTTGCGGAGGAAAAAGCTAAGAAGGTTTCAGTTTTTTGTTATCTTTTTTGGATCCATGTTTTCCTTTATATTTTGCAATTCATGTTTTTGTTTGTTCAGACATGAGATGTTTGGGTTTAAAATTGTAGGATCATTTGTTCTGAATTTAACTCTTAATTATTAATTTTATAATGCCAAGCTTTTTCTTTTGTTGGTTTTATTGGCTGCATATTAATACTAATTGTCAATATCTGACCAATGAACGAGTCATAAATTTTTTTTATGTGATTGAAATTTAGCTATATTCGACTTGCAGCTACAAGTATGTACTGTTCTATGCAAAATGCAGAATGAGGCCTGTGACTATTTCTTCCGATCTTGTGATTTGAATTTATTAAGGATCTGTTGAATGCTAATGACTAAACAGCTGTTTGATGAAAGATTGCTGGAAGGAAGTTATAACAATTTTTTTTGTTTTAGGCAAAACTAGGAATATGGGCAAAATGGATTGATGAAGAAGCTATTGTGCAAGCTGAAATTGCTTCAGCAGCTGAAAAGACGGAACGTACAATAAATTATCGAAAGGTGGTTGTTACCGATGTGCAGAGAGGGAATTTCAAATTTGCTGCTCAATCGGTAGATGATGGTAGGTTGATTGAAATTTCTGATGAGGAAAATTAAAAGTAGAAATGATAACATTAGAAATTATATGAGGAAAAAATGTGATTTTGAGAGGGTCTGTAGTTAATACTTACTCGTTTTTAATTTCACATCTTTCAATTTCCAATTTTTGATTATGAATTTGTAATAAGAGAGTCGTTGTTTCATTGCTTCTTGGATTTTATATTTTGGTGATTTCTGAACTAGATTTAGGAATAAGTTGCTAATATTAAGAATATTACAGGTCCAAAACTTGAAAAAATGATGAAAGAATTACGCGAAGAGTTGAGGATAAAACCACCAGTAATTGGTGCCTATGTGCCACGACGTGGAGATTTGTGCGTTGCACGATTTTCGGCTGATAAATTATGGTATCGAGCGCGTGTTGAGGCAATAAAAGGAAAGAAAGTCGATATTTTGTACATCGACTTTGGAAATGTTATTTCTTCTCAACTTATTATAAAAGATGGCTGGAAAGAGCTGAGATTAGTTAACTGCCTGCAATCTTTATTTTTTACCATCTCTCTATGATGCATCACTTTATAGGTTATATAAGTTCATTATTTCCTTTGGGAACTTTACAGTGTTGCACGATATTTATTATGCTCGAGATGAAAGGATTTTTCCTTTATAGTTGAGCAATATGAAAAAATCTTAGAATGCTCGAAAATTCAAATTAAATATACTCTTGTACTCTATAATAATTACAGAGAGAAACAGTTGATTTGACATCGATGGCTGCTTTGCCAGCTGGTTATGCAGCACAGCCATCAGGTGCACACGAATATCAAATGGCTTTTTTGCAAATGCCCAACGATCCTGATTATGCAAATAATTCGGACATAGCATTTGAGCAATTTCTCTTCTCAGCACCGTTCATGTTTATAAATATAGAGTATAGGAATGCCGGAGTAGAACATGTCACAGCAATCATTGAAACATCTGACGGTACTCGCACTGACGTCGCGAAAACACTTATTGCTGAAGGACATGCTTTAGTAGAACAAAAACGGGAAAAGAGATTCGCTTCATTGGTAATTTCTTATTTCTGCTTTCCTGCTTCGTTAAAGCATATTAGCATAAAACTATTAGCTGTATAGGTTAAGTAAAAAAAGTGGATGTATTGCATGGTAGGATTAAAGTCTGAAGTTATTATAGCATGTTGGAGTAGAAAAAGTTTAAATAAAACAGATTAGTTCTCTTTGATCAGTGATAAAAATCATCTAATTTGAAGCACTTTTAGCGTTATTTATTATTATTGGAAAGTTCAGTGGGCAGGACATTTTTTCTATATGTAGCTACAAAAACGAAGAGATATTATTGGAGATTGTTAAATGTATATAAATAAGTAGCAGCATTTTTTGTAGATTGCGGAATATCAGGAGACTGAAAAGATAGCCCGCCGTGAACATCGCAACATTTGGGAATATGGTGATTTCACTGGTAATGAATTATAGAAATTCTGAAGAATGCTAAAGATCAGAAAGAAAAAAAAAAGATATTGTTACGTTTTGTTTAGTTTCATTGTTATCGAAGTCAAATTGGTAGTTCGAATTGATAGGTAAAATTTTGATTGTTTCGTTGTCGTTATCACTTTCGGCTTTCTTTTTGTCATCTAGTTTGCCTTGTTATCTTTTTTATGCCTAATATATCTTATTGTTCAAAAAAAAAAAAAAAAAAAAAAAATCGAAACGCTTCCATCGCTTTTATTGTTGTATTGTTGATATGTCCAATGTGATAATGCTAAAGTATGATCGGAGAACCGTAGTTAAATTCCTTTTTTATACATTGCCTTTTCATTAAATCTGAGTTCTAAAAATCTCTAGCCTTATTAGATAACGGTGATCTAAGTTCTCTCGTATTTTGTTGATTTTTCTTCGTGCAATGCAAGATTTTTTTTAGATTAATTTAACGGTTATAATAGACGAGGTAGTCGTTTTAACATACAAGTCTATTGTTAGTATATTGTTAATTATTAGCATTTCATGAGTTCCAGTGTTATTTTGAAGAAAAAAATTTTTTCTTGTTGTTCATTGCTCGAATAGAACGATTGTGATACATATCTTTATTCTATGTTATTTTTTGTTTCATATTTTTTATAAAATTCTCGAAATCTCCTTTAAAATATACCTACAGTATTTTGTGTGAATTTTTCAATAATTCTAATGCAAAAGTTTATTTTCTTACATTCTCCTTGTTCTTTTTGCTCATTTTTTCATTCCTACAGAGGTATTTCTTTTAAGTCACGGTGTTCCAGTTTCCAATTTCCCAATTTTTTTTAGATTTATTTTTCTGATCAAAAAAGTTTGTTTTATAATTGTTTCTTTCTGTGGTAGTCATTATGGTAAAATTGTTTTCAAATACAGTAAATGCATCCTGTTTGGAGATTTATTGTGTGGAGTTTTTGAATTAATGAAAGATTAACGTTCACTATATATATATTTTATATTATGCAACAAGGACTGAAATCACGCTGAAGTTGGGAGTGAATTTTCCGGGATTATGAAATACGTATGGACTAAAAATTAACAATATTATGCAAGGGACCTTTATATATGTTAATCAGAATGTCTCCCTTCATCCTAGTTTAAGAGTAAGAACGCGATGTTTGGGATATTTGAGAACTGCAAGCATTTTTTAATCCAGAGAAGTTTTTAGTGCATATGTTGTTATGCCGTAATAATTTGAAAAGACGAAGTTTGTTGAAAGGGAGATTTTGTTAATAGTTGTAGCAAATTGTCGACGACATAGAAGAAACTGTAGTTCTTAATATTAGTCTTGGCGAGAAAGTTTTATTTAATTTGAAATGAAGTACGTGAGTATGTAAAGTTTATTTCTGTTTGTTGATATCACTTTATTCAGTTCTTCCTATTTCTCAAATATATTCTGGAAATATGGGTGCTGGACATCGAGCGGGGCCATTGAAACAATCAAATAAAAGGCATAAAAGCGGTCGGCATCGTAGTAAAGGTGCATTGGATGCAGTTGCTGGAGGTATTTTCTTTTTTTTTTCGTTTTCATTCGCAGATATTTTCATATGATTTGATTAGTTCGGAATTGTATGGATTATACTGGATTGAACTGGAACTCAATTCAGGCTAAGAAAATGAAGGAATTAGATTGATTAGCTATTGTTACAAAGCTTGAAGAAAAGATAAAGAAATGAAAATAAAATATCGGAATATTGCTTGTTGTCCATTTGCTATTATGTTTTTTTCAGGTAAAGTAGGTTGCAAAACAATTACTGGAAAACATCGTTTTTTGGTTGGCAAAAAAGCTCGGCGTCTACAAGCTAAGCAGATACGTGAAAATAAACGTGCTGTCCTATCTGAGAGTTACGTCTTTTCCAATAATTATCTTCATCAGCCCCCAATATTTGTCGTACGTTTTCTTTACCACATTGACTACTTTTATTTCTCGTTTTTAGTTTGGGGATTAAAACAGATTTTCCGGATATTTGATTGGTAGAAAAAAATCTTAACAGATTAAATTTTTTTTAATCCCTACTTCTATGAAGAAGTTGTTGGAATTGGAATGGTGGGAGGCACCCTGTGCCTCAGAAAACTTTGAATACCGATAACAAAAAATGATGGAATCATTATGATTTTTCTTGATATTTTTGCAGTCAGTTTGAATTAATTTTTATTTCATTTGCTATCAAATTTTTTCCGATTTATATTTTAGACAGTCTTATCATTCGACAGGAGTTATACTTCCGATGAACTTGTTGCGTTATTATGTTCATGTGACCAAACTTCTTGTCGAAATACGAGTTATAATGGTTGTTTAAATCATCTATGGTAAATTTTCAATCATTTTCGCTGATGGATACTTTCAATGATACAAATATTTTTGGAAAAATTTGATCAGAAAATTGAGCAGTTGCTTGCGATATACTTTTAGCATGATCGTATGCTATATATATATATATATATATAAATCTTGTGGAAAAGATTCACGATTCCAGTTGTCAAACTATTCTCTTTAATTCAGTCATAACTGTTCTGATGTGTTTCTTGTAATTTTACTTGGTTCCTTGAAGGAATCCTAACAATTTAAATTAAGATATGTGGAAGACTTTTAAAAGACATTTTCATTACCAAAAATTTCCTTTTTTTTTAGCAAAATCCTTTTTAAACATTTTTTTTTTTTTTTTTTAGCATAAAACGGCTCAAAAGTCGTTATGTTTTTGTCGCGCCGAATTGTGCAAACACTGATGTTGTACTTGATTACGTAAAAGTATCCGATGTCATTGCCTTTATTTGGCCAGCTAATGCTGAAATTACGGCGGAAGATGATATTTTGATAAGTACTTTATTGGCACATGGTTTGTCGGTTACAGTACACTTTGTACCAGGGCTTAGTACCATGGCAACAACGAAACAAAAAGAAATTGCACGGAAAAATGTTGCAAAACTGATTGCAAATTGGTAATCTTTCGTCAGTAATTCCGAGCTGTTGATTCTATTGCAAAAATTAAGAATTGGAAAGAAAAAGAATGTTTTTTTAAAAAATGTTTCTTTTAATTTCAAGTCGTTCATTTTTAAATTTCTTATTGCAGATAATTTTATCATTGGAAGCATATAAGGGGTCATATTATTCATGCACCACATATAAAGCCTGAAAATATTCCGTAATTTTTACAATTCCATAATTTCAGGAGTTTTGAAGATGAAAAACTGATGCATTGTGATAATGAAAATGATGGTTTACTTGCCTTACGTTCGATTAGTACAATGAAAAAGAAACAATCATATATGCAAAGGATGCGACCACATTTGATTGCTGAAAATGTTGAAAAAACTGAAGCTGAAGTATAATTTTCAGTAATGAATTAAATTTTAATTCGTCTAAAATCGTAGATATGTAGTCCCACCATTATAATGCCTGCATCATTCGGAATTTCTGCAGAACATATGGATAGCCATTGATTTCATGTTCTAGCCGAAATACCATAAATTTAGAAAAATTTATATTTGAAATTTACATAATGAAATTAATAATTGTATTGTCAGGGAAACTTATGCACGCTGAAGGTTTCCGGATATTTAAAGGGATCATTATTGAATGTTAACAGTCTTATTCACGTTTTACGGTTGGGTGATTTTCAAATCAAACAAATTGTCATCGAGAATGATCCATATGTGCCAGATAAGAAGGTTTTTACGAATTTAAATTCGATAATTTTTTCAAGAAATCTAAATAGGGTGTATTGTTACCTAATAAATTTGAGAAAATAGTTTTCGGAGATAAACTTCAAAATTAGTTTGGAACGAGGGTGAAAATTATAATTTTTAGATCAAAGAGCAACAACTGATTCCTTTACTAAACTAAATCAACTACGAAACTTTCTTAATGTTTCATGTATTTCTGGAAAAGAACTGTGATTGTGCAGACCGAAAATTAAACGAAATCTCTTTAAGAATAAAATTTGACTTTTTGATGTGATAATAATTACAGATTGGAGTTGATACGAAGATTTCAGAAACTATATTAAGACCGGATATAAATCTGCAGACATCATTACTATCCGAAATGATTGCAGATCCTATGGATGCAGAGCAGACGTGGCCAACCGAGGAAGAGATTGTGAAGGAAGCTTGTATGTTTTCTCCTTTTATTTTCATCATGAAGAGACGCTGAAATTTTGCAATACATTTACATTTTCTGTGGAATTTCTGAAAAATCTTAAATACTTTAGAAAACTTGCGAACGATTATCCTTTCATCATTTCCATAAATTGTTTCCTCGTCCCCTAACTGCCCAGTATTCTCAATGTCGGCCTTTAGCATTATTGCTCTATGGATTTCTGTATGATTTATGATTCTAAATTTTAAAGGGAAAGATGTGGATCTGCTCCATCATTCTACAAATATGAAACTTTTCAGTGAAAACAAAGAAAATAGTGAAAAATGTACCTGTTGGTACGTCGGCATATCAAGCTGAATGGATTATTAATGATGAAGATGAGATATCTGATGAAGAAATTGAGGTGTTTTATTATTTTTTGAAATAGAGTGATACTATTAAATCCAAAAATTTTTCCATATAAAAATGAGAAAAATATTTTCATGAGTCACTTACTTATTTTCTTTGATCTCTGAAAACAATTCCATCTGTTAAAAGTAGCTATAAATTACTATCGATTAAAATAAGTATAAATGTGAGATTAAAAGTAGGTCTGTGAAACTCATGGAGTTGCAAAAGCAGTATTTCGATTTTTAAATATATGATTCTTTCTTAAACACTGTTTACAGCTGAAGAAAACAACACGATTTTTTTTTAGGATGATCTAGATTACAATAATGCTATGGAAGAAGCAATAAATGGCGGGGAATCAGATTGCGAAAATGAGATGGAAATAGAGAAAGTTCGTTTTCACTTTCGCAGTATCAAAGTTCATTCATTCCTTTGATTTAGCTCCAAAAGAAAACGAAATTGGTTTGTTTCAATAAATTTCATTTTCAATATTTAGATGAGCGTTATTAGTGATACTGCAAGTTCCACGGATATTAAAGAGGAAGAAATCAATATGGCAGAAGTGGAAAAATACCGAAAAGCCCGTGAAAATGAGCAGTTCCCGGATGAAATTGACACACCGATGGATGTACCAGCCAGGATTCGTTTCCAGAGATACCGAGCTTTAAAAAGTTTTAGGTTTCTATATTATTTGATGATACTTTCCAAATGACCAAGAAACTAAATCTTTGAAAAGTTTGATGCATGAATGCCGATATAATTTTAGAACATCACCTTGGGATCCACATGAAAATCTTCCGAAAACATATTCTCGAATATTCAAGTTTTCGAATTATCGGCATTCCAAAAAAATCGCATTGTCAAATATTGCAACTAAAACTGAAAACAGCCCTCCACGAGGTGCATTCATTTCTATTTATATATCCAAAGTCCCTATCAGTTTTATAGGTTTGTTTATTTTACGCCTTTGTAGTTAATATCTCTTTATTATTTTCACATTTTATTTTGTTTTTGGTCTTGTTGCTCAGGCAACCAAAAAAACTATTAGTTTTTTTATTTGCAAAAAAAAGGAATAAATTATTATGAGACCACTGCTAAAAATTGGATCCTTTATTATGAAAAAGCTACGGTGATAAATTGAAGAATTTGACCCGATTTTAAAGAAAAGTTAATTATGCTAAAAATTTTTTCTCATCAGCTGTATTTCTAGTCCTTCATGATGAATTTCTCTTTTTAGTTGGCCGATGATACAAATGAATTTCGTATTACCAAAAATCTATTTCTGGGAGGCATCATTTTGTTAGTTTGGTAATGCGATAAATGATTCTGCGATTTTTAGGGAGATCTGAATACTCGTTAATTATTTTTCTTATTTTTCCAGATGTTTGGCCGCGTAGCACACCGTTAATAATTTATGGATTGCTGGCGCATGAACAGAAGATGTCACTTGTTAATATGGTACTTAAAAGACATCCATCCTGTACAGTACCAATACCAAACAAGCAGAGATTGATATTTCATGTAGGTTATCGGCATTTTGAAGCCGAGCCTGTCTTTTCTCAGCACATAAATGGCGACAAGTTCAAGGTAATTTTTGAATTTCAATAAAGTGATGCTTTTAGTACTTTACTATTTGTTGCTGCTGACATTCATCATTTGCGTTAATAAGCGGTTATATGTCACTAATAAGCAAGCATATATTAATGTTAATTTTAATTGTTTTTTCCAATAACAAATTAAAGAACATGATTAATTAGCTAGACCCGACCACGCTCCGCATAGCTAATCCAGCTAGTCTATAGTCAATGAGGTCGGCCATGCTTCGCCTATCTGATTCCAGTTAGTCTATATAAATAAAAATGTCAATGTTCGTTTTTTCAAAATCTTGAATTCCGAAAGTTCTTAAACACGCACCTTATTTATATTAATTCAAAATCTTAGATATCGGAAAGTCCTTACCTATTGCTTTGAAAATTTTACACAACGTTGCATTCGAATACGCGTTGCTGTAGCTTATTCTGGCTAAGTGGAAAGAAACAAAAGAGAAAGCGCATGTTTCTAGTGCTGGGAAAAAAACTGATATTTTGTAATTTGATTTGTATTTTAGTTGGACTGGAGATAGATTCTTGCTGTTATGATTCGGCTAGGTTAGCAACAGCTATTAATCATCCAACAGAATATTTGAATTCACTCGATCTGACACGGATGCCACCGCACGTACTGCAATTGAAATTGGCATGCCAATTATCATGTTGCGAAATATCAACGCCAGCCAAAATTTTGCAACGGTACGCAGCTTGCACTAAAAAAATTAACGAGCAATTTCGCTTAGCAACAATTTTGACAGAACCTGATGAAGATGTCCTTATTCCTCGCATTCCTATGATCATTCCGATATGCCATTTAAGTTTAAGAGATTGCTATTCCCAATTCGATTGGTAATTGCATTCGCCAGCAACAAAGCTCAGGATCAATCTTTGGAATTTTTCGATTTAGATTTATAGACGGATTGCTCCTCACATGGGCAATTATATGTTGCTTGTTCTAAAATCGTCAAAATCAGACAATTTCTATATCCACACAAAATAACAAAAAATATTGTATACCCTTCAAATAATCGAAGATTCAAGAAATGCAAAATTGTATTGGTCAGCAATCAATCTTTAATGTTTCAAATTATCTTAGCATAATGCACATAGCAGATATTTAAGGATTTGCCCGGTGAAATCCCTAAAAGGGGACTAATTTACCGACAAAATTTCTAAAAATGAGCTATCGAGCAACATATTGGACAAGGAGGAGAGAACTGATAATCAAGGAAAAGAATGAGAGAGAGATGGGAGATAGATGGAGAATGAGAGAAAGGAAGGAAGATGGAGTCAATAAACTCCTTCCCCTCACTTACTTTTAATTGTCACGGACATTAAGCATGAAAAAAAGTAAATATGTTTATATAAAAACACCACCTATTCGAATGCGAGTTTGTATCAAAATTTGAAAGCGATCGGTAGAGGACTTCCGGAGTTTTTCCATTTATAACAGGGAGCATTTACATTTTTATTTATATAGATTAGTAATTAAATAAGTGAAGAAAAGTTCCATTTTTAATATAAATTAATTGTTAATATCACTTATCAGAATATTTTAATGACATATCGCTGGCGGTTTAATTCAAATTATTAGGAATTTATATAACTTCTTTTGAATTTTTAATTTATTTGAAAATATTCCAAGTGCAATATTTTTCATGTTTGCAGATGGAGCGGTTCATGCCGAATGATGGCACATTTGTTGCATCGGTGTTTGCACCATTAATGTTCCCACCTGTTCCTGTCTTGGTTTATCGACTAGATAACCGAGGAAATCGACAACTTGTAGCAACGGGTGGAGTGCTAGATATCAATCCGGATCGAATCATTCTTAAACGCATCGTTCTTTCTGGACATCCATTTAAAATCAACCGAAGGAGTGTCGTTGTACGCTACATGTTTTTCAACCGCGGTAAGTTTTCTTTTCTTAGGTCTTGAAAGATTGTGCTAAAATCATGAATGCCAGGCAAAAAATTTGACATTTATTATTATTCAGCATTTGTTTATCAATGAATTTAGTCTTTGCTAGATACTTGATTGATTACAAGGTATCAAAGCAATTTTGATCTTCAAAAAATTGAAGTTTCGGTAATAATGAAATGATTTTTTTTGTATGTTCTTCAATCGATATATACTACCAGGATTCTAGTCCTGTAAAAATTTTTTCTCTTTTTTTTAATATGGAAATTTTCTACTTTTCATAATTAAGTATTTTAAAAGAACGTTACATTGATAAAATCACTATTCTTTATTTCTTTTCAGACGATATTGAATGGTTTAAACCTGTGGAATTGCGTACACCATCTGGTCGAAGAGGACACATTAAAGAAGCATTAGGTGATTTCTTTTTTAAATGATTATTTCAGAATTTTAATGCAGTAAAACTTATCCGGAAATTTTGGAAGAGAAAAGAAAAAAAATTTAAAGATAGAACAGAAAAGCTTCAATCGGCTCTACCAAATTAAACTTTAATCCGAAATAATTTGACAAAAGAGTTAAACAGAACGACCGACATAAGAATTTTTTTTCTTTGGAAGATTAAACCTATTAGTGTCAAAAATCCTTTTATAGAACTTCCACGTAATATGATTATCGATCTGTTCAGCAATTCTGCTGATTTTAGCGATTTTAAAACAGATTATAGAATTTAAATGGAGCCATCTCATGTGATTATTAAATTATTAATTTGTTCCTATTTCAGGAACACATGGGCATATGAAATGTATATTCGATCAACAGCTAAATGCGATGGATACAGTGATGATGAATCTTTATAAACGTGTTTTTCCGAAATGGACATACAGACCTGTCATGCTGTATTCTTCATCTGGATCACCTAATGAATCTGAATTAATGGAAATATAATTTTCATTGATGATATTTTTTTAAATCATGTTATTGTTAGTGCTTGAATTTTGGATGAATGGTCAAAAACTATTCGGAATTGTTACTTTAAAATTTAGCGATGGTTATTCTATATATTCATGAATCCCATTTTCAATTTCCTGCTTCAAATTTTGTGAATTTTGTAGGGGCTCAAATCCATCATTAAAAAATTCAGCCATTATGTACAAAATGATATTAAACTTCTAGAAATAGCTTGTTTAGGATGCTAGATTTGAGCAGCTATTTCTGAAAATTAATATCATTTTAATCAGTGATGGATTAATACTAGCCAAATATAATTTGAAACACTAATATTGAGCTTACTCATTACTTTCCCTGATCTTTAGACATAATCTACGATCCAAGTTCTCAGTTATTTTAGATTATTTTTGGCGTAGTTACAATCATTATTCAACATGCAGGTGGAATAGTACTTTCTTCATTATCTTTTCGACTGATATATTTCAGGCGTTCTGATATGTTTCAGGCGATATCATCTTTTCCAAAGAAGGTTGAAAGCAGAACATATCATAACTAAGTATTAACATTCAAATCGTGCTTTTACTGTATTTCTGTTGTCAATTCTTAATTTTGAGTTTTTGCGATTTCGAGTTCTGCAAAAAAAAAAAAAAAAAAAAATCTTGATTTTGTTTGTTGCTTTTGTTCGAAGTGATTAATAATTCTTATATTTTATGTCAACGATTAAAAAAATCATGCTATTCTTTTCAATGATTTTTTAAAATGATTGCACAAGACCATAATAAATCTCCAACATTTAAATACACTTCTAGTATATGTATGTTTTCCATATCAGTGATTGTCACCTGATTCATTATCCTCTCCTGACAGTTATTTTAGTCCCTTAATGGATGATATATCAAATCCTTGTTTCTGTATTTTTTTTTTGGTAGCGTAGCACTTAATTTGTCACAGAATTCAATAACAGAATATTTATTACAAAAAAATTTAGAATTAAATGTGTCATTATATATCTGTTTAGTTCATGAACTGACACATTTAGTTCTGACGTAATTCTCAAACATTGTGGACTAAATAATAACTTGACAGTACTTTGAATAATTTCGCATCAATTTAGAGAAATTATGAGAGGAATTGGATGTAATTAAAATTGCTCGGAGAAAGCAATTATATTTTAAAGAATTTGATAAAATTATACATAGGAAACTATCAAAGCTAGTGATTTAACAATTAGACTACTGACTAATGCTGGTATTGAATTTCGCTAAATCTATTATTGGAATTGGATCTGGATTGTATAGCATTGAAGTATATTTGACAAACTTGAAAGCCAGCAAATGGTAAAACGCTTTGAAGTTCAATTAATTTCAAATATCTCCGTATTTTCAAGACCATGTCATCAGAGTAACTTCAGTGCTGAATCAATGTCATCTGTTTTCCGATAATGGATCAGTCGAATGAGGGTAAGTTTTATATTACAACATGTTGGTGCCATCAATAATGGTAATTTTTATGTTTCTAAATTCCATTATTAATTTCTGTTTTTTCACGCAGTTTTCAGTCGATTAACCAGTCGTTAATTCTTAAATTCCCTCATATTCCATCTCTATTTTCACATTCTACATATTGCAAGTTTCCTTATATCCCAAATATATGTTGAAATAACTCTTCAGTTGATAAACTAATACGTGCAAAACAACAATCATTCAGAATGATATTGAAGCTAATAATCCTTTTAAAAATTTTGACTGCTATTAATCTACTCTATTACTTGTATAATTCAGAGTATAATTTTTTAACATTATTAATTGGTTTGATGGATGCATGATAATTCTTAAAATCCTTAAAAAAAATTTTCTATTTGTAGAATATACTGCAGCAGAAGTACGTCGTTTTGCATCATTGCTGCGTGGACTTAACATTATTGATGACTGTCGCAGAAAAACGGGACGAAAATTTATTCAGATTCAGGTATGTGAATATTTGAAATTTTGCAATGTTTAACAACATATTTGTTCATATATTTGTATGACTTATGTCTAGGATCATTACATATTACATTGTATTTTAGAAAGAATTTAGGAAGGGAAGATGTGAGAGGAGAATATTTAGGGAAAGTGGATGGTAGGCTACAACGTTTTAAGCAAGTAAAAGTAGTATGATCCTAAACGAAACAACAGAAAAGAAGGGGAATGCGGAAAGAATAATAAATAATATTTTCATTTTTTCTCTATTGTTTGGTATGAAAAATAGAATAATGATTTTGATATCAAGTGAAATTATACAGTTATATAAAAACTAAAAGTTATGTAATATTATACGGTGGTACAACTGATTCCACTTTCCTTGCATTCCATTGGTATTACTGGTAGATGAAACCAGGGTAAATTCATCGCCTGTAATCGCTGGATTATTAACATTTATTTAGAATACCATTGATATACTTATTATATAAATAAAATGTAATAGCCAAAATTGTGGATGGCAAGTTATATATCTATTTCAAATAGACATTGTGGTGAATTCTCTAACACGGAAAGTTCAAGTTACCACAAAATTGCTGCATAGAATTTATTCTTAGTAATTATGAAGAGATGAACTTTTATCAAGTTATCATGAAGTTATGGAAAATATTCAGTTGTTATAAAGAAGTAAAATAGTTCATGAGTAGAAATTAAGTGAATTAAGTAAAGAAATTATAATAAAGAAATTAATAAATTATCGTGTCATTAAAAATGAATTTGTGGTTATTATTTACAAAATACGAAAATGATGCAAAGAAATGGCTTTTTAATTCATTATCATCCTTCCGAGGATAATAAAGTAATACTTTATGGCGACAAAATACTTGCAATGTAAGAACTTTGGTTTGCACTTCCAATCGTGAGCGCTTTTTTTCAACTTTCTTTTCAACCTAATTTTCTTTAAAGCTACTAAAATTGAGTTTAAGACAGAAGAAACGAAGCTAAGAGGAAAAAACTAAAGATTGCCATCTTTCCGGGAAGCATTTATCTAACTTGTTGAATATCAGGCCGTGTATGATAATCAAATGTCATCATGGTGTCGATGGTACTTTGGCATATTTGACTAAGCTGTAGTTTTTTCGAATAACGATAAGTTCTGTTTCGTTGTGCTTCCACAATAATAGAATTATTAGCAACACGTTCATTATATGGCATCCGATTGGTAACCAACACAAATGCTACTACACCTAATGACCTGAAATGAGGAAATGGGATGATCAATTGATCCATTTAAGTTTCCGAAAAATTTCTGCAATGGAGTTACAATAGTCTATGATGTATACCTGTAACATTCATTTTTTTTTCCTTTTTTAGAGTACAATAAGATTACTTTCTGGTTTATTTGATTAATCCATAAACTTGCCAATTAGAAAGTCATTTTGCAGCTAAGTACTAATTTATCTTCTCCTCAATTAGATTTCCTGTTGACAGTCTGACATGCAAATTTTTAAAAATAGTTAAGTGAATGTTTTTTTTTTTTTTTTTTTGGAATGTCAAATTATAATTAATTATTTAAAAAAGTCCTTATTTAATTTAATTTTACCAGATATCTGCCTTGAATGGTAGATATTCTTGACCAAGAAGAATTTCTGGGGCTGAGTAAGATTTCGATCCACAAAATGTCCTCGATAAATCACCATTTTGTGCCTTAATTATTCCTTTTTCTATTTTATTTCATAAAACTTTCGGAACTGTTCCGAAATCACTTCCTTTTAAGGAATCTTTTCAATACTTGAACTGTAAGAACTCGATAAACATGCTCCTTAAAACTTAATGCACTAGTTTCATTAATTGAAAAATAATACTATTATGATTTCTTGTTCGGTCACTCAATTTAAAAGTTGTTGGTTGACCTTCTTGATTATTAATTGCCTAATCTGAATTATTTCTAAATTATTATAATTACTTCGGAAGTCATTTGTTCGATTTCTTCCTCAGATCTTATGATTCCTTGTTTAAATGGTTCAAAATTTCTTAACTGTTCATCTCCAAGAACGTAAAAAATTGATTGCAATAAATTCAGTTATCAAAATATATTTTAATTTAATGCTTAATTGATCTGAAATAAAAAGATTTGCACTGCCATCATTTTTACTAATATACCTCTCGGCAGAATCCGAAATCAGCAATTTTGATAGAGTTATCAGCAAATAGAAGAATATTTTCCAGTTTCAAATCACGGTGTGCTATTGAATGCATATGCATATAATAAATCGCCGAGATGAGTTGTTTCATCCAACGTTGAGCTGTCGATTCCGATTGTGCACCATTTTGTTGTACAAATGTTAGCTAAAAAAAAATTACAAGCACATTAAATCACAAAGAATTCCACATTAACTCGAATTTTCAAGTTTAATATCATCCGTAGATTCATTTATCCGAGCTATTTTTTCCCACTCATTTAGAAGTTGACGGGAACTCGTTTAAACTTCCAGAAAGTAATCTTGATATCTTAGAAACAGTACTGTAAATTAGTTTTTCAATCGGACAGATGATTCTTTTACGGTGCACTAATTTACAGTCTCCATCGTAACCATTAGCTAACTTTCAGCTCTCTTTATCATGTATTTGCTACTTAAAGTTATTAGACTAGATGGTTCATCATCTTATGCTTGTTTATGAATAAGTCGATGTCCAGTATTTCCATTTATAGCATTGTTAGCAATTCCTTCTAATATCTGTTGAAGAATTATTTGACATTGTCATCTTTTTAATACATCTGTAGCCTAAATATTATGACAAAAGATGACTTACAAGATCGCCTTTTTCGGCAAGTTCCATTGGCAAGTATACTTTGCCAGCTTCTTCAAAAACACCAAAAAGGGCAACCAAATTTGGATGTCTCAAATGTTTCCATGTGTGAATTTCACGCGGCAAAAATTTGCATTTGTATTCTTGAGTAACTTTTCGTGTGTCAATTATTTTGATCGCAACCTTGAAAATTTCATAAGTTATCTTATCTCACAATAAATGAAACTTTCGGTTTTTTATCTAATTCATTATTTGAAATTTTAGAATAAATAATGAAAGATTTAGGATATTATTTTGGTATAGTAGCAGAGCTTTCCTTGTGTATAGAATCGAGGAAATTAATGAGATATGCTTGAAAAAGCAAGAAGAAAAAAATTGAGCATATAAAAATAAAAAGATGCGCAGACTATTATTGCTTTCAATTTTTTGATCTCTTACATGGTTTATCATCTATTTTGAAATGAACTTTTTATGATTTTAAAATCAAATGGTTCGTATCTCAGGCTTTATTTTAAGATTTATTAATTAGAAGTGACGTTCCACATCTATCTTTTCTCTAGTTTACCATCCATTGATTATTATTAAAATGTATGAAATAATTTTAATTCATTTTTACTGAACAAGCTATGTTTGTGTAAACTAAACTTTAGCAGGTGGATTGAATGCTGTGTGTAGTATTAGTTTACAGCTGGAGGAATGATTAATATTCTGTTGTCTTTGACATAGAGTTGTGTCACTTCCGACGTTCCGAAGTTGAATATATTGTAATAAAATACAGAGTGAATCATACTACCAAAAAAGTAAACAATTCAATTTCGATTTTCCAGTATCAATTATTGTATGTCGTACCCATAAATTCAGTTATTAATTATTTTATTTCATGAATGTGTTTAGATGAAAACATCGGGAAACCGATATGGTTACGCAACAGAGAGAAGAGGGAAAGACTTCTTTTATCTCATTGAATAAAGACAAAAAATTTCAAAAACTGTCATCGCTATTTAATTGTATATTTCTAGTGTTCATATCTTTCTTACTAGCAATCGTCTACTTTTTAGTTCTTAGGTAGTATAATTATTATTATAATTAGTTAAGCTTTTATAAAGGAAGCTGTGACTGCTTAAATGGCAGCTGCTGCATTTTAGTTATGCTCGTAATTTTAAATATCTGTTGTTCATAGTAAATATTTCTGGATTTCTAGATAGCGTTTGATTCTAAAAGCTAAAGGTTATCACTGATTACAACATGGATTTTGAAGAAAATATTAGTGAAACAAGGGCTACGTCAGTACTAGTAGTGTTAACAGCAAAGGATCTAGCATATTCATTAAATGAAACCATTCTGGGTATAAACTCCGACATGAATTGAAAAATCCCTTCACTAGTTCTTTTTTATTGCAATCTAGATCTAATTTTTTGTAGCGGTGAATATCTTGTAACCATTCCGTAGCTTATACTGCAGGATAAAAAACTGATAACTACGACATGATGGAGAAGCTGACGAAGAAAAGCATTGCAGCAAGAGTTGAAAGATAAAGATAGTGATACGATGGATTTAGAATCTCAATTAGCAGGTAAAAAAGGCAAAGTTCAATCAACAAATAGAATAAAGGAATAGCTGATGCGATAAGTCAGTTAAATAAGATGCATTTTGGAATTTCCTTTCGCTTTTTCAATTAGTTAGTTCAAAAAATTAGCATAATTCTTTTTGTGATAGCACAATACCTTCCTGCTAGTTCTAATATGTATACCCTCGCATACTTTGCTATAACGTCCATAACCAAGTTTTGGACAATTTGTCAAGGCGAATCCATAATTTGCCAATACTTGCCGACTACTCAAAGGATAGCAATGGTAGTTGCATACCGTTTGAAGTGGTTGCTAAAATTTCATTTTGAAATTAAGAATTGAAGATTACAGAAAAATAATTCATTTCACTTTAAAATTTTTGCAAATATTATATAAGTAATACTTTGATATTTACATGCAGTTTGAATGATTTTGGAAAACTACAGATTAAGAAATGCCAAAATTGATTGGACCACTTGTTTAATTCCATTTGAAACACATTAGAATCTATTATCTCAAAATATTTCGTATAGAATTTTAAGAAAAAAAAAAGTCTTCGAATTGCTTAATATTATATATCTCCAGATTACTAATTTTTATATATTTGCATTTTTAAAGGACTAAAATTTTTTAAAACTTACATGATGCACACAATGATGATCATGTGAACGTTGGCAATGATTTTGCTTGTATCTTAATTTAATTGAACTGTATAGCCATTTATGTGTCGAAATTTCATTTTCGAATAATAATTGTCGCTCTTCCTCATACCTAGAAATATTGATGGCTTTAACTTCAGCAGGAAAATTATGAATATTACAGGCAATTGTCAGTGGTAACACTACTCTTTTATTTCTCGAGTATCAAAAATTTCGTGTCAGAATATCTTAATAGGGTTGAAAAGAAAATGTTGTATAGTTCAATTTGTAGATTGCTCAAAATAAACTTCTTTTTATACAAAAAATTAATTTCAAACAAATTTAGAAATTACCTCTTTCCTCTTGTAGACATTTTCTCAAATTTCAAAAAATTGATATATTTGGGTATTAAAATTCACAAAGGAAATGATTTGTACTGGAATTATTTTGGATATAATAACAGCAACAATTGAAAAACTAATAAAGCTTATTTCTAGAAGAAATTTTTTTCTTCGATAGCCATTATTTTGTTAAAGTTAATTAGGTTACATTAAAGGATGATGGACTGATGAAGATAAGATGGAGGGAGAGAACTTTGATGTAACTTTCTTCCATCATCTCTGGAAGTTATTATATACGGTACAAAAGAACTTTAATATCTTTTCAAGTATCCTTTTAAAATGATCGAGTAATCTTTAAATGCTATTTTAGAGCTAACATGTCCATTCCTAAGCCTTCTCCCATCCTGAATCTTTTCGAGAAGAAAAAAATTTTAATATATGTTTTTGGAAGCTAACTTTTAAGTGATTTCATAGGTATTTGTTTATAGATGTGAATTATCTATTTTACGATAACAATTGTGAATTATATTTCCAAGAAATCAGATTATCTCTCTTATCTTTGAGCTTACTTATAGTAGCAAATTTAAAAAATAGAATAGTCGAAAAAAGAAAATCATTATCTTTTTTTGAAGTTATTTTGCGTAAAAGAAGTAATTTTTTACAATTCGATCCTAACTATTTAGAATAGTTCCAAGTGAAGAGTTGCATTCAGCATAACTAGTTAGAAGTTGGCATGGAAATAATCATTTGATAAGAGAGAAAAATGTTCGAAATTATCCCCACTATCTCGGGAAAAAACGAGCCCTATGGTAAGTTGGCTTGTATCAAACCGCCTCCTGAATTCGACGAATACAATAATAACACTGCCATTTCATTGTGATTCATTTAAATCATTGTCTTATTTATTAAAATCAGCAAAATTTAATGATTATGCAAATTTAATTGAAGATCTTATTATATAATCATCGTTAAATATACTGTGGGTTAGGAATATTTTTTTTCTTTTTTATTCATCTTTTACTCTCTTTATTTTTTCTCCTACTTTTTACACTCTTTTTTTCCTTCTCTTGTTCCTCGAGATACTTTTGATATTTATCTAAAACCAACTTATTATTGACTTAGTCCAATATTTTGTCCAGTCGGGAAAGCAGAGCATAGTAAAAAAAGTTACTTCTCTCACTGGAAAAAATCGCTTTATTACCGATATCTTTCGTAGAAAGCTAATGTTGCCTGAATTATAAAAAAAACTAAATCTTTGTGGATACTTTCTGTAGTCCATTTGTTTTCCGTTTTCTGATTCTTAGAGTATTCCTCAAGTTTCTTTCCTGATCAAATTTTCCTCATTTTTGCCTTTTTTCAGCTGATTTCTTTCCTGTTACAGACTAGTTGAATCCAAGTATGTTTCATTAGACATTTAAGAAAATTTAAGTAATACTTTCAATTTCAATTGAAAATTTCAATTTATGATTGCAGAATGAATGTTTTTATGGTCTACAGCCGAAAGTGGTAGAATTGACGCATAGTGGAAATGCTATTGTTGATAAATGTATCATTACATTTTCCACTCTTATCCTGGAAGTGGATATCTTAGCGGAAAAAGCACGAAATACATTCTATAACGCATTGATTGTTTACGGAGAAGATGGTAATTTTGCAAAGAATAAGTGGTTTACTGATCAAATGAAAGATAATTGATAAGAAATTAGAATTTATCATTAATTAATCCATGAATTGGAAAATAAAAAATTAATATTAAATTACATTTTATAATTTTTTCAAATATTGTGCATTTTTAAACGTTTCCAATGTTTTGATAGTTTCTTTTTTGACAGTTGATGGATGCTTATCATCAGAGGCTGGTACTGTGAAAATGATTGCTCAATTTTTGCCACAACTTCAGGAACTTCATGTTTTTATCAATCGTTGCAATGAAGTTTTCCATAATATTATTTCTCAAATTTATGCTTTTTATTCCTTAGAGTAAGTCTCGTTTGGTTATTTCAAAATTTTATTTTTTTTTTTACTTGAATACATTTCTGTTCAACAAACAAAGAAGCGAAGAAGTTTGCTGAATCTAATAAAACTATACCGAAAAATTCATCATTTATGTATTTACTATTATTCTCTGTATTTTGCGCACTTGGAATCTACAACTTCTAAAGAACATGAAAAGTCATAAAAGATATCAAAATATAATCTCAAGATTACTGCTGTGTTTTTCTTTAGGCGCAGTGTTTTGGACCAAGCTCAGGAAAGGAAGTTTCTAAATGTTTGGTGTTCACTCGGATTACTATTATCCATTTTAATTTCACTTGACGAAATTATACGTCAACAATCCACTTTACAGCGACACTGGCAATCATATTATAAGTAATAGCTAACGTCTGTAATGGAACATGATTTTTTGAAGCATTCTATTTTTAAAGTGTGAGGAAAAAATTCACCTTTGGAATACCATTGCAGTTCTTTTTATTACACATGAGTTGCATACAAACGAGCATCAAATCAATTTGATTGAAAAGAAATGAAAAAAGTAAATTGAAATGAAAACTGATCGAAGAAAGATAAAATTGGAATCAGTTCAAAAAAAATAACAAAATTAAATGCATGTTAGCATTATTATTGGGTATTATCAAAGCTATGAATACGACAAAGACAAATAAAAATTATATTAGAAATATATTAGAAACAAAATTTGTGAAACTCAAACTGTAAAACACTAGGTTAGCAGAATTAAATAATGAAGAAATGATTAACAAATAATAGGATAAGTATTTGAGGAACGCTTTCTATCTATGAGAGAATCTACTTCGGATTATCAGTTCTTGTAGTAGAATGGAAAAGTTGCGCTAAAAAAACTAAAAAATGCGACTATGATGCCTCATGATTTTGAAAAGTAACTAATAAAATGGAATAGGATGTGTTTTTTTTATTGGTCAAGAGAAAGTGAATAGATTAATTTTCTCAAATAGTGAAGTAACAATATTTCATTGTCTTTCGAATTTCAAGAATTTTCAAGCTTTTTGCAAGTATTTCTCACAGAAATTCTCCATTGTAATATGTATTTTTCATTTATGAAAATCAGCTTGCACCAGTAATCTGCCAATGCTTTGAATCTATCCAATTTTAGAGCAATGCAAATGATAGCTCATAATCCGTCTCAGTTCAGTGCAGAATCGGATTTGTTACAACCTCTTCAGCGGTTAATTGCAACCATCGATCAGTCAATTATACGAGCTAATCTCTACAAGGTAACAATTTGATTTCTGCATTGATCGATGTTATCATAAAATTGAATTAGAAAATGTAATGGTAGCAATAGTAATGTAGTGTATAAGCAGATGCGATAATATTTTAAGCCCAAATACCTATTGATCTACTAGAAATCAGACAATTAGCAATACCGACATCCAATGAGCAATTTAAATTTAATGTTTGTACAGTCACTGTCGTAATCCCTATAATCTTATAATCATTGGAAAGACATGTTATATCAATTGATTGAACGATTTAATTCGTTTAAATCATCATTATAGGTTTTTACTAAATTATGACAACATCTTTTAATTTATCTTGTGATTCATGATTATTGAAAGAAGTAGAATTTTTCACAAAACTTCCAATATTACTTTACTTCCAAATTATTTGTGGAATTTAAGATTACCTTGCATGCAAAATTTCATTTTATAGATTTTTTTTTTCATCAGCAATGCATTATTCGTTTATCTTACTATATATATATA
>JAOVVO010000727.1:0-40149 GCA_028564675.1 Onchocerca lupi | reverse complement strand
GTCGGTACATTTCACTATTTCATTGCTCTAGCTATTGTATGTTCTTCATTTGATGCTTTTCCCTTAAATTATTGAAATTTATAAAAGCTAGCTGTATCATCCACATTCTATTTAATGGAATAGTGATATTTATTTGCTTTCCATAATCTTGTATGCATACAAAATTCTCTTCCATTTCTCCAATAAACTTTTCTTATTTCTTCCCACTCTTTGCACTATCTCAAAATAGCAATTTTTTAGGAAAAATGAACATTTTTTGAAACTCCAAGTTAAACTTCATTGCGTGATCGTTCCTCAGTAGACGATTGATCGATTAAACCAATTGGACCACGTGATCGATTCTTATAACTATATTTCGAGGAAAATTCCTTGTTTTGGTTTAAAGAAATAATAATCAATATCAAAGACATCAATTGTAATCTAAAAATCTTGAATAGTGTGAAACGTTCACTCCTAACTTGTTTATTTGTTGGTTCCTTTTTTTTTAAACCCTAAATGTTTGTGATTCAGAGAAACAGGAATAGGGAGAGAGAATATGATTGGTAAAAGAGGAGATAGAAAACAGATAAGAAAGAAAAGAAAAACGAGAGATGCCTGGTCACATTGGAAGTGCCATTTAATTACGATGACGACTATATCTGAAGCTTTAATCAACAATTTTCAGTTCTAACAAGGCTGTGTTTCACTTTTTTGTTAAAGGTTTCTTGGGATTCAACAAATTTTGAAGTTGTTTGAAGGAAACACTTTTGATTGGTGGGAAATGATACGTCACATCAGGCCTCATAATAACATTACCAAAGTAGACCCAAATATTACTTTTCTCTGACATCTTGGCACTATGAACATCATCGAATCAGAAGTATCAATGAATGCCAGCGGGTATTCAAGCTATATATATATATATATCATCACTATCAATTCTTATCCAGTCTTTTTTTTTATGTGCGTCATCAATGATTTTTCTTCAAAGAAAGCTGCAAGTATTGTCCATGGACTGGAATGAAATATGTTTCAAAGCGTCAATATTTTCGGAGCAGATTGTGGAGAGAGACAACATTTCATCGTAAACTACATCCATGCAACCACCCTTGTAGAACTACCTCATTTTCACTCTCAGCAGCATGTCCTCACTCCATCTAACTTTTCCATTAGAAGTCACTTTGTGCAGTGTTTTCGTAATGTGTACTTTTCCACTCCCTGTTTTCGTTTGTCGCTATTTTTTAAATTATGATCATTTGTTGTTCGTCACTTGAAAATTCGAAAATATATTATTTTTTTTTTTTACCAATTCTTAAGAAAGTCCTGTTGTAGATCATCCGATTGTTGTCTAAGGATTGTATATTTCTAAATCGAGAGATAGAGTTATTGGGAGTATTAATCCTAAAGACTTGCAAAAAAAAAAAAAAAAAAAGTGGAGAAAATGAATAAATGGAGATTGATCAAATATCGTTTTCCCAAGTTCAATTTTGCTTTGATTTCACATTTTAAAACCAGTTAGTCTCTTTCTCTTGCATTATTACTACTGTCTTTCTTACTTCTGTTTTCACTAATTTCATTTCTAGCGAATCCTGCAACTGCATCTTTTAAATAAAATGACCGGAAATTCTTAGAATTTCTTCCACATGTTCAGATTATAGTCACCACCTCCACTGCTTTTTTTTTATTTAAGAAATTGGGAATTTACATGCTAGCAGGTTGAATAACAGGTTTCGAAAAATATATGTAGAATAAGTTTGTTTCTTAAGTTTCTTAGTCGCAGCAATAGTTAGTAAGAGAGGAAATGAACGAGGATTTGAATCTCATCTGTTTGAATTTGCAGTCATATGTTAGAATAGGTTGGTTATCTGGCTGTATAACAAGCCTGAAATATCTTTATCTCCAAGTTCCCACTCTGTCTTCCAATCTATTCGATGGCAATTTGCAGAAAACATCTCGCCGTAGAACTTGTTCAATTCTAATCACTTCTCTTATTTTTCCCTCTTTACATACATAACATTGAAGTGTTAACAATTGTTTTATTGAAAATAATTATATTTGCTAGAAAAGTTGCAGTCTTTTATATCCTTAGAATGATAGCAGCATCTCGGTTAAGATGAGATTGATCAGAAGTTATCTGAGGTATCTGTCCAACATAATGATGTCCTTACTAATATTAGTGGATTTAGAAAACTTGGTGTGCTGCTGGAGTCAATTAGTAAGAAAAAAATCTTATTATAAGTAGTTAGGTATTTCTCCATCGTTTTCTTCTGTTATTTATTATTTCTCTATCAGAATCTTCCTCTTTGATCTGTCCTGCATAGATCTTTTTACACGTCATCTATACCTTTCTTTTCCTCTCTTTCGTATATTCCTCAGCTCTACTTTATATCAAAAGAAATATTAAGAATGAAAGGCATACAGAATTTTTCATTTTCGAGTTAGATTGTTTTCAGCTTAGAGATGCTTATACGTTTGGTTAAATGTTTGTAATATGTATCGCAGCGAGGTCCACTTATGACACCTATTTCTTATAATTGTTTCTTTCTGTTGTTGAAAGTATTTTTGATACTGCGAATTCTGTAATTTTAATTCTTTTCGATTTTCATGAGTATTACAAGCATTCGTTTTGAACATTAACATTTCTTAGATTATTTCTTGCATATAATACCTGTAATATTATGATTCATGAGTTATAAAATTTCTCAAGATCTGGGAAAATAATAATTTCTTCCTATCGATCAAATATCGACCAGTTACCTAATCTGATTAAATGCATCAAAGTTTCTTCATTGATAAAATGAGACATTTCTGATTGGTGGCGACATTATTTTTTAGAAGTGGTTTAATGGTGATCAAAGTTATGAATGATCATATTTCATCTGATTAGATTGATATAATAAAGCCAATTGAAGAGACGAGCAAGATAAGTAAGAGTATTTAATATTCGCAATCTTTCAGCAATGATATATTGAACTGAGCAGTTCTTAGTCATTTGTGGGAAAGGGAATGGACGGAAGAAAAGAAATAGAAATTAAGGGCCCTGTTTAGAAGGAACTATGCAAAAAAGCATTAATGATGTTAACATTATGCGGAATGATTTTTTTTTTCTTGAAGACTTCCGGGAAAAAATAACTTCAGTTTACAGTTATTGCTTCGATTCCATTATCTTTATAGTTTTTTTTTTCTTTTGAATTCCACTTCACATTTCAACCTATTACCAATATGTTCGCTACAAAATGTTACTCGATTCAGTGAAAGATTGAAGAATGAATACTGCTATAAATAATATTTTACATTGTGCATTTTCATTTTTTTTATTTATGAAAGTTCATCTCACAGATTTCGAGTTATTTAAAAGCTCTTTTAACACCAACACATTTACCAACACATTTTACGATCTTCGAAATATTTTGCCAATATAAACCTTTAAACTTTGTTGAATATTTGTTAAGTAAAATTTATTACCTATTTCGAACTTCTTCAATGTCATGGACACAAAATTGTGTCTGCAATAACATTTGATTAAATCATCTATTCGTATTTACGCATAATAAGATCGAAGTCTAAAAAAAAAAAAAAAAAAGAAAGAAAAGAAAAGGAAAAGGTGAGCGAGTTTGAAGTACGAATGATAATCTGTGGATGAAATAGATATCTGTAGGTGAAACAGCGAGTAATATAAAGCAAGATGTGGTGGCAATGTTGATTTGGATGCTACTGATTAATGGCTGCGTATCCGGAATTGTTAGTTGTGTGGACTTGCATATTGGTGGTGTTTTTCCGATGGAAGCAGGTTCCGGCGGATGGGCCGGTGGTGAAGCTTGTCTACCGGCCGTCCAGATCGCTCTTCAGGATGTAAATGCCAATACCAATATTTTACCGGGTTATATGTTGAAGATGCATTATCATAATAGTAAGGTATATCCTCAGAAGTTTTCTGGCATTGCTTCTTAATTATCAATTTCTTTAAAAACTCAGTAAAGTGGAATTCCAGTGATGAACACAGCTGTTGAAAATTTAAAAATACTTCATTTTTATACACTAGTAAAATAATATTTTGCCTTGTGCAGTTTTACAGCTAAATACTTCGATCAGGAGAATTAACTGTATTCACTTTCTCTCTAGCATGAATCTTCCATTTAGTGTCAACCGGGTCTAGCAGCAAAACAAATGTACGAATTGCTATATAAGGCTCCGACAAAGTTGATGTTACTAGCTGGTTGTAGCCCAGTTACAACCGTTTTTGCGGAAGCGGCTCCAGTCTGGAATCTTGTTGTGGTAAATTTTTTTGATTTTTGTTAAGCTTCTTACAGGTTTCTTTTTCTTTTTTTTCTTGATTCATTTATTGTAGATAAATCTGCATTTTGGTTGAAATGCTTTGATGCATCTTTTTTAGCTTTCTTATGGTGGCAGTTCTCCAGCGCTTTCCAACAGACATCGTTTCCCGACACTTTTTAGAACTCATCCCACTGCAAATATGCAAAATCCAACAAGGTTTAACGTTTTTTTTCTTTTTCTCACAGTAATACGTTTGCATTATACTAATACATAATCTATTTTAGATTCCGTAAGAGCATTTACACTGTGCTGATTTTTTACAGGCTAAAACTCTTCCAAAAATTTAAATGGAAAAAAATAACGATTTTGCAATCAGTTGAAGAAGTATTCACGTCAACAGCTAAGGATCTTGAAGAACAATGTAGGGAAAAGGGTATCCGAGTCGAACGACAAAGCTTTTACGGTGATCCATCTGATGCCGTAAAAACTTTGGTGCGTCAGGATGCTCGCATTATTGTTGGTTTGTTCTACGTTACTGAGGCTCGACGTGTACTTTGTCAGGTAAGCAATGTATTTTAAAACTCAGAAACTTGTGCAAGCTTGTGCTCCGAAGAATTGTTAATTTTTGAAAAATTATATTTAGAAGAAAAAATGATTTTTAAGAACTTTCTAGGTAACTGCAGTTTTTACAGGCATATAAGCATGATCTTTATGGTAGAAAATATGTTTGGTTTTTCATTGGTTGGTATGCTGATACGTGGTTCATTCCGCCGTCTGATGAGTCACTTAACTGCACTGCCGAGCAAGTTAGTTTGTTGATTTTCTACTTCTTAGTTTCCAATAATTTAATGCGAAAATTGGAAGAATGAACAGAAACTTGTGTTGTGCCATAATAAAATTGAAAACATGTAAATTTTACTATACAACAGATAACTATGTTAAAGAAATTCATTTAGATGATCAAAGCAGCACAGTATCACATTACAACAGAAAGTATTATGTTAAGTAGAGACGAAGAACTGACAATATCTGGAATGACTGGTAAAGAATTCCAAAAACGACTAATGAATATGTTAACTACTGATCCAGCTGAAACTGGTGGTTTTCCGGAAGCTCCCCTAGCCTATGACGCTGTCTGGTAATTATTTCTCCAGATTCTCTTGAGAAAATTAACATTTTAAAAATTTATGTTGTTACGATTTTACGGACTTTGCAGAACTTTTCTACCACAAAGTTCAAGCTCGTCATTTCGTCGTAATCAGAGTATGATAACTCTTGGACAGGTATCTCAGAAATTTGAAATGCACTGTAACATATTGTCCACGAAAACTAGTATCGTGGATTTTTTTGAAGAAAGTATGCAGCCGTCTATGATGTGCTCTGAAGGACTAGAACCTTTCAACCATTTTCATGTAAAATTTTCAATGAGCTATGGTTATTTCTACTTGATATTAACTGATCATTTGCACAGTTTTCTTTGCAAAATTTATATAGGAGGTATCGAAGGCTTTTACGATATTTTTTGACAAAAAATTCTGATCTACTACTTTTCTCAGAATGTCATAAAAACCCCTCATATTTTTTAAAATGCATTCGATGTTAGGAACTTGAATCTCGACATTTTCAGATTTCCAAATTTATCTGGGAAAAAGGTGGCTTGTTTTAGATGCTGAAAACCAGCCCATGTTTTGGAAATAACTTCTGCTTCATACTGGGCTTTTTTTTTTTTAAAATAGTTTTCGGATTTGGGGTCAGACCAGTGAACTTGATTCCAATAGCGAATGCTATATCCAAAACTATAATTACTGAAATAGTGCTTGATGAAACTACAACTTATTAAAAGATAAAATAAAGAGCCAAGCACTTCAAACTTCAGTAGTTATCATTGATCATAGTATCAAGCAGTTATTTGCCAAAAATATGTTTACAGGGCAGTTGCATTGGCTTTCAATTGCACGCTATCAAAACTTCAAACAGGGCAAAGTCTTGAGAATTTTGCTTATAATAATACTGGCATCGCAGAAAAATTATTCAGCTGTGTTAAAGACACTCAATTTCGAGGTGTTTCAGTAAGTTCTTAATCTTTTCTTTGCTTTCGATAGCAAAATTGCATTCATTAGATCTATCAGCCGAGTCTTGCAATTTTCAGGGTCAGGTTATGTTCAATGATCTCGGCGACCGCATCGCACGGACACAAATTGAACAACTACAAGGTTGATGTGAAAGAATTTTTCTGGTATTTTAGTTTCAATTTAGTGAGTAATTAATTAAATTTCTAGTTACTCGAAGTTACTAGAATTTCCAAATATTGATGAGGAAGAATCAGTTTTATGATAACGCAATAAATATTTATATAGATGGAAAATACCAAATGCTGGGTATTTACGATACAACAACATTTCATATGGACTGGTATGATAAGGAAAAGTTTGCAACATTGAATGGATTACCTCCTCCAGATTCCACTCTTATACAAGAATCACTTCTTGCCGTTGATATAGAGGTTATGTTTTTATGGAGTAATTAATCGTTTCAACCTTTTTAATTTAATTGCATAGTAGCCGTCAATTCTCATGTATAAAGTAACAATGAAGGACTGATTGGCTACTGTTTCAGTTATATTATGCAATTGCGTTAGTGGCAGTAATTGGAATCATTGTCTCATGTATGATATTGATGTTTAACGTCAGGAACTCTGATAGGATGTCAGTTTTTGTTTATTCCATTATTGAACTTGATTATTATCCAACCACTGCTTTTCTATTTTTTTTCATGAAAAGAAATGACTAATAAGTGGTGGTCATTAGAAGGTTACAAGAATTTAAAATAAAAATCACTCATTCATCATAGTCAACATATTGAACATTCCGCTTTTCGAACTTCTTAAATCCACTGAAACGAATTTTTTTGATTGCACATCAAACTATTCGTCTACATTCGATGTTTCAGTGTAAATATTGAAGAATTTCTTCTTATTCCTGAGGTTACCAAACATATACTCATCGATGAATGAGCAGTTAGAGTATCTCAAAATATGAAGAACTATATTATCTTGCAGAAATGTTTCTTCCAAAAGTTCATCTCATCGTTCTTTTGCTATGATTTAATGTTAACATGTCTCAGATCAATAAAATTTTCATTGTAAAGAAGTACCATGAATTGTGCCTTTTCATACCATCTTTTTATTATATTAAAAAAAAAAAAAAGAAAAATTTGCAACAGTCAGACTGCAATCATGAAATTAGCGTTGCTCTTAAATTTGATCCGATATTAATATTATTTTAAAATGGGATTAAATTCAGATTTCGGCAGATAATAACCACCGCTTGTTAGTCACACCGTGCAACAATGTTGTTTATGGGTGCGATAATTAAAGTTTATGATTCTGTGAAAAATAAAGGATTCATGATGACTTATATTCAGGATAATAATGGGATCTCAACCGCAGTGTAACAATTTACTTCTAGCCGGATGTATACTTTGCTGCCTAAGCCTATTATTATTGGGTCTACCAGCACGTGGAATCACTATCCCAAAGCATTCATTCACATTACTTTGTCATGTTAGTTCAAATTTAAGTAAAATTAAAATGAGATTAAGACTCAGATCTTATTTCTGTTTTTCATTCGATCAAAATATAAGTAATTTCAATTTTTAGTCACAAATATCACTTTTAATGATTGGTTTCACGTTTGCGTTTGGGTCGATGTTTGCCAAAGTCTGGGTTGTTCATCGGTTAGGCGCAGCAGAGAATCAGCATCTCATTTCCAGGCCAACTACAGGCCAGGTAGTACATAAAGCAAAAATCGAGTACAGTATCATATATAAAAGGATACCATAAGTTATTTTCATAGCGTTCCAAAACTTTTATAATTTTTTTTTTCGATATTCTAAAAATAAATTCAAAACCACGACAAATTTGCTATGTAACATTTTGCAGCCAGTACCTGCATGCAAATTCTACCTCGTAGTTACTGCATTTTTTGTGCTTGATGTAATTATAATAGCTTGTTGGTTTACATTGGATCCAATTCAAAGGATCGAACAACGGTTTCCATTACAAGTAAGTACATAAATGGGTATTTTTTAAGTCTATACATTTTATAGAAAATTTTTTTAATCCCAGAAAAATTTCGATTAAAAAATTGTTTCTGAATGGATCAAGAATAAATTTAGTGATGTAAAATTTATCTGTAAAAATTTGGTCTTCTATATATTTGACCTACATGTTTAGTCTTGCATTTTGTCATTTTTTGTAGGAACCACCGATAGGAACTGAAGAAGATGTTATGTTTCTACCGGTCCTTGAACAATGTCAAAGTAAACGACAAGAAATGTGGACAGGTACTAAACTTTTCGTAAATTCTTTAAATTTTCATATGCAACAGATTAAAATCCTGTGAGACGAGGAAAAATTTCGGATTTGTATTAAAGATTATAGCTACTTTCTGATAAATTTAAATGTTTCATAAATGAAAAAGTATTTCCGAAAACTGTTGCTGAGTAATGTTCCTTTTGAGACGAAACGTCGAGAAGCATCATGTTTTGATACTCTTTCGAGAATAGTTGTACTGTTATATTTCGTAGCGAGAAATATTTTTATGATTTTTCTTTGGCATTCCTGTCATTTCATGTTTCGACACTTCATGATTTCTTTTTCTTTTACTTTCACTTTACGATTTCCATAATTATTTGCACTTTTTCTTTTTTCTCAGAAAACTTGATAGTAATTTCGAACTAAATAGTTGAATTGTTTTGGGATTTAGGTTCCAGATACTAAAGTATCATTATTATAGGCTTGGTAATGGGTTATAAATGCTTAATATTGGTGCTTGGTCTTTTTCTTGCGTATGAAACGCGTAATTTAAGACCTCTTTTTGTGAATGATTTACGCTTTGTTGGTTTGGCTATATATAATGTCGCTGTATTATCTCTTATAACTGGACCAGTTGTCACTTTTCTTATTCGATCTCAATCCGATGCCAATTTTGCCTTTATCAGCATTACTGGTTTCTTTTTTCGTTCTTCCTTTTCTTTTTGTTCAAAAATTAAATTACAAAGCCAAAACATTTAGTACACGTTAGCCTGTTGTACCAATAAGTCTGAAATTATTGTCAAATAGGTGGGAAGAATAACGGTTTGAAGGAAATATTATTATTACCAGATAGACTACTGAACTGTTGGACATTTAAAGTGATACGGTGTAATGGCGAAACGTTTCACCATATCACCATTTTATTTTAATTCTTTGAATTTGGACTTCAATTTTTTTTTTTCGATAAAACGATTGCTGGAGAAAATAAATGTTGACTACTTTCTTAGTTTCAGTTTTATTGAGTACATATATAACGCTTGGCCTAGTATTTTTGCCAAAAATCTGTCATATACGTCGAACACCTAAAAGTGGTGAGAAAAACGATGGTACTAAATCACTCTATCATCCAGATATTGCCGGGATGGAACAAAAACGGTGTCAACAGCTTGTTCATGAGAACGCTGATCTGAAGTGTCAAATAGAACATGTTGGTTTCATCTTAGAATCTGCTTCTTTTAAAATAAAAACTGTTAAATCTTTGCTTCCGATACTTTCACAATGTTTATTATTTGTTGCAAATAATCCAAAAGAAATCTTATTTAAGAATATTTTTCAGAAGGAAAAAAAAATCGCGGATTATCGGCAGCGTTTAGGAAAACATATTCAAGAAACAATTGGTATTCCACTTCGTGAAAATATATGTGGCAGCACTAGCGATGAAAATATGACACAATCATTCCCAACTGCATTCACAACAACTGCCTTGATCGAAAATTTGCCCAACGGTACATTCTCGACATTAGCAAAAACAGAAAATTTTTCTTCTAATGAGATTTTCCCTTGGAAAATCTGTTTCATGACTTCAGTTGTAATCTTCACATCTCGGGAACATTTAAAAGGCAATCTTAATATTACTCCAGTGATTTTCTGGGAAAGATTGCGGTTTTTTTTCTCATTATTATAGTGTAGCTCTTACGTTTCGCCCCATTAGCTGCCCTTTTCGATATTTGATTCCCTTGGCCATCCATATTTGATTTTCATATTTTTTCGCTGTCCAGAATCGAAAATGCTTGGCATATAATAGCAGACTGATAGATAGATGAAGTTTCGTGGTCCTTCTAGAGCCCTAAAAACAGCCTTAGAACAATTAAAAAAGACCGTTATATAAAATCCCAACGATTCATAAAGTCGTGCTTCGAATTCTAGGGAAGTTTGAAGTTTCATTTTTTTTTTTTTCAAAGTTCGGCTTCAAAAGAAACCGCGCTTGGATTTTATAATTTCTAGATAAATACAACAGTAATTATGAAGAGGTGGAAAACGAGGATACATCATCGACATTCAGCGAATTATTTCTATGAGAAAAACTTTCCCAGGATATATATCTCTGCTTCATTCTTACCTGATAAAGATCACAAATTTTGTCTCGCATCATTTCCGAGTTGGTATTAATGGAGCCATTTATATTACTTATTGCTCGGAACAATATTTTGAGAAGCTGCAACCCAATTCTATATTCTGACAAATTTATTAGAATAATCAAGTTTTCTGTTATGCATGAAGGACGAAATGGAATTTTGAATTTTGTGTAAACAGGAATATTTTAACACTTCAAGTCCACTACTGTATCACCCTCCGGTATTCCCTTGCCAGTAATGGGAGTTGCATACCCGACAACATGAAAATGCTCCTTTTACAGTGGATTGCTCGACATACAGCACGAGTTTAACCAACAAATCTTATAAGCCAAGCTCTCGTGATCTTATTCCCTATAAATGAGTGTACCATTAAATAAATCCCCTAAAACTGTAAGTAGAAAATTGCGACAAACTATGCATTTTAAAAAGTATTTTATGACATTTGAATGAAGATTTGAATAATCTCTAACAAGCCAGTGAAAAAAGCAAATCAACATTACGATAAGACATCAATGTAGTAGAGTGTATAACTAACACGAGAAAAGTGTTAGGCTCCCGAGTACAGATAAATTACTGATAAAAAGCTATCCAAAAAGAAATTGCATTCACAATGACTTGTTTTCCTAGTGTAAAATATTTCCTTCAGTGGACAAAACTTTGCTTAGAAATATACCTGCAATTTTCGAGTAATGTGCAAAAATATTTAAACCCCTTTTCTAATCAACCGATTAAAGGGCTTACTTTGCTTCATTTGCCACTTATTGGACAGTTTACATCAATCTTCATTCGCACTGCTCCCCTATAAATAAATGAAATGTTGCATCTATCATAATAAGTTATCCGATGCGTTATTATTATGAGATGAAATAGTGTTTCAAAATGTTGAATCATTCAGTATCTCTACTTGGATTATTCCGAACAAAAAGACAGATCAGTGCATGGTTCAATATATTGCTCAATTCTCTTTTTATCTTCTACTATCTAATAACCTTCGCACTAATTCCACTTCAGATTTAAATCTTGATTTAAAACTTGAATTTTGAAACTCTATGCCCTTAGTTCTGACCCTGATATTGTCTGAAAAAATTAACATTACTAAAAACTAAAAAAAGAAAGAATGTGTGCCGTGATGTGACATGAACGACAATCAAAAATGGAGAGAGGAAAACGATTAAAAATTATACGAGAATGAACAATTTTTCACCAACCAACCATGTATATAAAGTGCAGTGCAAGAGGTGGTCGGTTCGCAAATACGAATAGGTGTTTATACAGTAAAAAAGCACGGATTTCGAAATATTCTCGAGTTTAAAGATGGACTGGCATGAATACGGATTTATAATGCTTGAAGTACTCGTTCACAGCATTTTCGTTGGTTTGCACAATTCGCTCACTTGTAAAGTATCAAAGGCAAATGTCATAAACTATTAGATATAGCACCAGTGTCATATTATTCAAACCACTCGGCCAATCCAAACAAGATGTCAGAGCATTTCCCTGAAAATTTCATACAAATCATCACATTTTACTAAAGTATAGAATTACTTGAGCGCATTGACTTTAAAAAAACACGGCCCATATTTCGCGGTGAAAATTAATTTGAAACATTTAAAAAGTTAAGTTTCCAAACATATATCTAACAACACTTATATGTTGGAAAGGTAGAAGTACTAATTCAGAAGGTAAAATATCAGCATTCTGATTAATCCAGAAAAATTAGATACTGGACCCATCCTAATTCATTTTCTAATTTTTACAGATGCAAAATAAGTAAATGAAATGTGAGAAAAGATTGCGAATACTTACAAAATAACACAGCGCTGATAATTCATATAACATCCCCTAACGGAAACTGATCGCATTAGTTCTTCATGGATTTCTTCGAGAATAGATTCTTCATTCTTCAAAGATAGTCAAGAAATACATATACCATTACGCTTGAAAAACGACGCCTCCCGATTTCCGAATAAATTGAAGGAATTAATCAGGAACTCTTCTTGTACAGGAACAATCCAAGAAGTCATAAGGGCACTAGATCTTCTTTCAGTCATTCTTTTCCCCCAATGTTTCTCTTAAAAAAGAAGAAATCATATTATCCTGACAATTTTGAACTTGACGAATAAAATTCTGGCCAACATTAAAATTAAAGAACCTTGAATCGCCCAAGACATTTTATCAACAAAATCCAAATTAATAAATTAATCAAACAGTCTCCAGACAACAACAGCAAATAATATGCGCTTCGAGACGTAAAGGACATACAACGAAAAGCGCAACAAATGGTAAAAATGATTTCTGTTCATTGAGTTAGAAAAAAATCAACAATTAAAGTCAAGCTAAACTACTTTCACTAAAAACAGCAAGAATAAAAACAATAGAAATATACGTTGCTTAACATGACGAAATGGAATTCCAGCCATAAAATGACACTTGAAAAATTCATCTATAAAAATAAGCTATGATAATGGTAAGCTTAAAATTGTCGTTGCCAACCAAATGGAAAAACGTAATCTTTCCTCAAGAAATTACTAAAACTATATTTAACCTCATTAAAAAATCGCTTGTTACGATTCTGTTATCAAGAGCGCTGATGAAATAAGCGCTAGCAAGGTTGATCTCAATCATTCCTATACTGGTATTAATCTCAAAAAAGAAAAGTTTATCTCTTTTTAAATGTGAGATCCAATGGAGAAGCAACACAAAATTATAAGATTATTTAGCCGCATGGATGGCGTCCTGATTTTCCAACAACAAAGAGAAATCTTCTGTCTAATCATGCAGAATATTACGAGGAAAATATAGGATTGAATATAATCAGATGAATTTTATGAGATCATTTCGCACAAGCACAAGTGTTGCAAAATATTTTCTAATGATCCAAATAATATTTGATTTTTGCTGCAAGAAATGAAGAAAAATGAAATTCATGGGGAATACAAATATCTTATGAGTGGCAAAATTTAAGTAAAACAGCGTGAACTACGTTTAGGTCGATGACTGTTTTTATTTTAAGAGATTCAAAAAGAAAAAAAGAAAAACCAATATTAAACTATTTGCAGAATTTTAATGTATCTCTCGACAAATGTGAAGCAATATAACAAAACCTTCTGTGGAACAATGTTTTAAAGAACTATATAATTAATAGTAAAGTAAAGTGAGCTTAATTACAAACCTCTAGAAAAATACCAACAATTTCTTCTCTACTAATGAACCTTCGAAATCTTCAGTGTATCATTCATAACATAAAAATGATTTCTTAGATTGCCAACACTATACCTGATATGTGTACTACACAATTAATTATATGGCTGAAGCGAATCTTTTGCAATCGTGCAGTCGAATGAATACAAGCAACTGCCCTATCACTGCAGAATAACGGAAGAATTTACGGAAATCAAAAGAGTTTCTGTCCAAATAATTCCAAAACAAATAATTTGAGGTAACAAAAATAACCACTTAAGGATTAACAGTCTATCTAAAACAAGTGCAGTTATATTCCAAACTTTATTAGCTAAGGAATGGAATTGATGACGTCAGGTAGCTAAGCGGAACTTTCAAATACCTATGCAGCTTGCATGGCAACACACCAAAGTGTGCCTGTGCTCTGCGATCCCTTTACTTCTCACTGCATCCTTTTTGCAAGGGCACTTACAATGACGAAGAAGGAAGAAGAGTATGGATTATGGCAAAGTGTTGTGTCGACATGCAAACCTCTTTCCAGCAGAGTCGAAGAAAAACCGCAATAGCAATAACAGAAATAGGCAAGAGGGAAGAAGCATTAGCATCGATAGCAACCGGTGACAACCCACTCAGTAGCTCTTCCATAAGGACGAGGACCAAAGATAAAGAAAGCCCAGAACAATAAATACGAAATGATACGCCAAGCCTTCTTTCTTAATCCAAGCGAAAAGATTCCTGTGCATATCGGACAGAGTACAGTTTGCCACATACATACGACAAACTATGCAATGCAAATGCTAGCAGCAATTGGCGCTAATGTTGTCGATGCAACATTTTCTTTCTTCATGGATTCCATGAATTTTACGTGCTCTGTACAATTCATTTCTGTCATCCGCCAGAATGAAAACTGCCTACTTTCTCCTGTTGCATGATATGAAAAATCTTGTCATGAATAATTCTCTTTTTTCCTCCGCATCTAATCTTTGGGAGCAAATCTAAATAATTCGCATTTGGAAAACACCAAAACTTCCATATGTCATACTTATTTCAAAATGCCTGGTAAATAGCTCAAAAAAATTTACGAAATTCGATTTCGGGTTCTAAGTCACACTATAAAACTCAAAACACACACCATCGCACTCTCCTTAGCTAAATGATCAATAGTGCAAAACAACAATGTAATTATATTCCGACTGACTCCTTACAAATAGCAACCAGAAAACTTCACCAAATCCCTGCAGTAAATCTTTAATTTTATAACCAGATCACTTGTTCATGCATTGCTCCAATTTTATTCACAGCACGAACACGCATCCCAGAAATCCCATTCATCAATCCATTCATTAACCACTCAAGATTACTTCAAATTTTAATTGGTCTTTCAGAGAATAAACATCTTTTCAGAAGTTTAGCGGACAGAAAATGATAGGTAGCTTTCCGATTCTTTAACCTTTATTCCACTTCATTTCTTTATGTGATCTTAACTTTCACTGGAAAAAATACAGAAGGACGGGCTCCACATCTATGAGACGAATCAAAATACAACGAATGAATCCGTATTTCATGTTCTTTTGCAGCTTCAATGAATATCATATTTCAAGCTTATTTCATCAACAATACGGACGAACTGATGACGTAAGAAAAAGACGAAAGGGAACAAATATGTCGACATGTATGTGAAGCATGCCATATGCGCTTGCTAGCGATTTCGTTGCAAAATCAATAAAGTAAAACTTGTACTCTTACTTTAACTCGATATCGGCACAGATTGAGAACAAAGATGCCGCTGATGAGCAACAACTGCAGGCCTCCAAACAGACCAAATCAGATTGCGCCGATTTGCTGACTTCATCTAACTTTCTCTCCAAAAATAAGGGAAAAAAAGAAATCTTCAATTGGACTGACTCAAACATTTTTTCCTCATTATCTACATATACCATATTATATTAGGAAAAAGCTTCCAGGAATAATGAAAGCAATGTTATCCACCGCCTAGTCACAAGCTAATAGGGAATGGATTGGTGAATGGATAATATTATATATTTGATGCATCAATTTGGTTTAATTCCGTTTCTAAAAGTATTTTTCGCCTGTTACAAGCCGGTAGAATAGATTGGCAATTGGGTAATGGCATAGACCTGACGAGTCAACTTGATTTAATCAATTTCAAGTGGTACTTACAAAATCAACTTACACAGAACATTCATTTCGTTTCAGCAACAGAATTCGAAATTGAAACGCCTCCACAAAGCACTAAAAAAATAAATCACAATATGAATACACTTGGGAAATAAGTTCAACCAAAACACCGGCTGCAAATGAAGGATGCAAATGGGGAAAGAATGAAGGACAGGAAGAGTGGATGGAAACGAAGAACGGTAAATATCAGAATGATTACATGGAGGAAAATGAACAAGAATAACAGAAAACTTGGTTCCAAAAGTTGCAGTGGTGAGCAAAGGGAAATGCTGAACATTAGGAAAACCAGGACGGCAGTGATGATAGCCGTTGTCCGGTATGCTGACAACCAGCTAACCACACTGCCACCCGGTAAGTCCCCGTTCCACATTTGGAAATTTCTGGTCTTTTATTTCGTTTTTTATTGATAGCAGAAGTAAGTTCAAATTAAGAACAACTTTGAAAGCGGTTACGATCAAAGCGGCATGAGCAGTAGTTGGCATCAAATTGTTACACCCATGAATCAAGTAGATGGAGATCAAGGCAAGCTATGAGGAAAGGTGCAAAATCCAAGGGATCGGGCAGGCTGACAGTGCTCAGTGCTATGCGAAGTAGTAGCTGGCAAGCAAGGGAAAGCGGGAACGGGAACGGAAGCGGGAGAGGAAATACATATATCTCTACAAAGATGGAAGTATGCTGATAATGACAATGATAGTTATAACGACGATAACGATAATGATAATGATAATGATAATAATAATGATGATACTGATGATGTTTGGCATGAAAAGAGGTAGGCAGAGTGTAGTTCTCCGACAACGAGTGGTGGTGCCCCACGAGTGAAATGCTTCCGCTGATGCTATAGCGAGAGAAAGAGAGAGGGCGAGACTAATGTGAACAGCAGAGACGGAACAGAAAACATTAACAAGCACCACCTACCTACCCTACCCATCCATCTATGACATGACAGCCAGGCGAAATGGAAAACAACGTTTTTTGGTCAATCAGAAAAAAAAATGAAAAAAAAAGTGGTGAAGGATGCGAAGTGGTTGGGAGAAGGTAGCTCGCTGCTGCTGCTACTGATGCTGCTGCTGCTGTTGCAACTGCAACTGCAGCCATTCAATAACCAGCATCATCATCATTTCAAGGTCATCATTTGTTACCTTGTTGCTGATGCTGATGAACTGGTTGGAGTGGCTGCGATTCCTGTCGTGGTATTTTCTGTAACGGAAACTTACTTGGACTAAAGTAATAGTTATTTCTTTTAAACATAGATTCTGTGGTTGGGCAGACATGATTGCAACAAATAAAGATGTCAAGCAAGGACAATTCGAAGCACATGCAGGGTCACGATATGATTACAGCACTGCAGAAGAGATCGTCATTTGATAAGAGAGCCTCCCTACTTTACTAGTAAGATTTGCTTCCAACCATTCATTCCATACGTTATCAGTTAATTTATCACCAATCGTTGTTTTACCGTTCGAAAATCATTCTCACCATGAAATCGGCTTGCAAAAGGCCCATACAGAGGAAGAGTATGACGAGAAATCAATAGAATCAGATATATTTCGGCTTCCTTTGAACTCAAATTCTCGTATAGAGTATTCGTGTGGAAGGTGTAACACCCGTTCAGTCGGTCTGCATACCAGACAGGTGCATTTACAATCTATGAAACGACAGGCTGCGCACGGATCGACACACGGTACGTGCATTATACCATGGTGATATGTGGAGCAAACTGGCGATACCCATGTGAATGGCGCCTCTGGCATGCAGACCGTCATCGGTATTCATCCGGTTTTCCGTATTCTAACGGATCCTTCACAACATCGACACATTAAATTAAGCTGTTTATACCATTTACCCAGCAGCTATCTGTAAACTGCAGTCGATGGATGCATTCATAGTGAAAATGCTTCAGCAAAATAAAATTGAGGATGGTTGCATCGCATGTTTTCAAATACCGTATCTGAAAAATGTCTTCATTGATAACAAATAGAAGCGAACCGAAAATAACATATTTCATAATTCAACATGTTACATATGGTAAGCATTATTATCACATCATAAGCAGTTCACTGCAACCTTCATTTTTGAAAGAAGAATGTCGATAAGTGATATAGATCAATTTCAAATTTGCTGTTGTACAATCATATGGTAGTTCCAATTCCTACAGTGAAAAACATCTTCCAATCTTTATAATCTTTCATGAAATGTTGGTACAATAAATGACAGATATGAAATTAACTCTGGAAGAGTCAAAGATCGCAGTATAGCCTTCTTTTTCTATATTACGCTATAGATACAGAATTTATTCGAAAGAATGAACATCTTAGTCTTCTTTGTGTATTATTGGAAAATTTTTAACTTCGAGTAACCAGTAAATGTAAATTAATTTAAGAAACTATCATTACGTGAGAAACAGTTTAAAAGAGATAATGTAAGGATGTTGGGAACAATCCAAAAGAGTGATTCCAGTAAAAAATTTATTGCATAGTGACAGGCATTAAAAAATTGTGATCTAGGATAGATTCAGATGAAATAAGCAAAATGAGGTAAAAAGTGGAAAGCATCAGCTGAAGCAACAGTTTCCAAGCTCGCTTCCCTGAACGACGGCATAACGGCGGACTCTAAACTATCAACAGTACCTTTCGGAGCTTCTACAACCATTAATCACTACTTCTGCCGTGCTTGTTATGACTATTTATTGCATCTCACTAGACGTATGCTTTATATGCTTTATATATATATATATATATATATATATATATATGTTACATTTTTGTTTATTTGCCAAGAAACTTTATAATTTCAAAATTCGTCTGTGTCATATCGCTGCCAATTGCAAATCACGCGTCGCGGGTATCAATATCAGTTGTGCGACTTGATGTATGTACATGTATAATTGTTACCAACTCGTCAGCTGTAAATTTAAAATCCTGTACGTCAGGACAGATATGTTATTTCCAGTAGTAGCTGATAGTTTTGTCAGTAATTAAGCTTGCTGACAATAATTCTTTCCACTTCTTTTTTTTTTTTTTTATCTAAATCTTAATGGAAGTACAAAGTATCCCGACATCATCATTGGCTATCTTCTGATCGTATCGTATGATAATTACATTTGCCACTGTGTGTAACTCCAATGTGCTGCTGATTATTCGGTGTCAATAAAATTATATGCCCCGAAATCGAGATTTTTTTCTCCTGTTTACATAAGCTTATGGTGCATATACACAGTGTGTCATTAGTTGACCTTTGACCTGCCTGTATAATACAGTGAATAACGTGCCGCATCACAAACTGATTGCACAGTTGCAAATGAAAACTCTAAGAATTTATTGTTGGAGCAAACAAACTATCAAGAAAATGGTGGAAAATATTGAAAGAGAGAGAGGGAGAAAGCATAGTGTAACAGAATTAAGGGAGGGCAGAGGGTGTGAGGGTTTGATAGGACTATGGAAGTCCATCACAACATGTAAACATCAGCTGAGAAAGGCCGAAAGTCAGCTGGGTGAGCTGTGTGTGTGTGTGAGTGTGTGTGTGTGTGTGTGTATGTATGTGTGTATGTGTATGTGTGTGTGTGCATGTTGAAGGCAGGGATCGACCGGGAATGTCTGGCCTGGAGAAAAAAGTGATGTGAACCCGGTGAAAAATTCGATGGATGAGGCAAACGGGACGGTGCTGGTGTCGTGGCAAGAAGAGGAAGCGGTCGAAGCAGGCAAACTACCAAATGCGCTTTACTTTGGGCCTTCCATCCATGTAGGCAGTCGCCTATAGCACGCGTTTGGTATCAGCAGCACAAGGAGCAGAGCTTTTTTTTTTCGAAAAAGCTCAAAATTGTATCGAAATAGAGCGAAGTGTTCGAATACAAACAACCGCGCGTGTGCTTCGAACAACTGTTATTCAAATAATAAAACTGCAAGAAATCCTAGCTGAAAAGTCAAACCTTCAATGAAAAACGAATTTATGTCCCCACTGCTATGGATCAGATTATTTAGCAGCACTACTTACTTACACAAATAATCCCCTCATCAGAAACAATGGGTGTGGATTTTCACTTCCACCAATAACGTCCTCAAAAAAATGCACATTTTCAAACAGAGGTACTGCAAAATTTTCTCTGCAAACAGTTTGCATCCTTGCTTCACTCGGAATCATCTCTGTAATACAGGATTCTGTTGGTGGTAAAAGTGCAATGCCATCGATATAAAAATATTGCTAAATACGAAAGATGAAATCAATAACGTTCTGAATTTGAACTTGTTAACATAAATGATTTCTAAAAGTGAAAATGGGAATTCCACGAGCACCCAGACTCTCTTGTTACGGGACAATGTCGGCCACAATTGGGCAGTAGCTTTTTGATGGAACCAATATATACATCAATATTTGATCAATCAACGATTTTACTATTTTACGGAAACCGCTGGCTAGACAATCAATGGTAGCAAATGAAAGACACAGCAGAACAGTAAACATTGAAAGTGTTTGAAATGGCAAAAAAGAAACTGAAAATTTTAATGAGCTATGCTTTCGATCGACAAACAACTGCACCAAAGAAAAACGAATTCCTGGATTTTCTATTTCTTGATAATTCTTTCAAAACGGATACATTTGTTTTGCTTTTTGATAACAGTCAATCTTGGTTAATGTTTGGTTTCTTTAGAAAATGCCAAATGATTCCGGTCCTAAATTCTCTATACTATGTGCGAGAGCTAAAAGAGCAACTTGTTTTTATGAATTCTCTATATATTTTCGTGAATTTTAAAGTAGGTCAATCCTGAGAACTGTCAAAAAACGAATGGATGTCCAGAAAAAATTTTGATTTAAACTTACACTCCTTCTGTCACCCTCTACATATTGTCACTATCGTAAAACACGCAGTTCTTCCGGGAATAAGTCAAAGTGGTGAAACATCTTCAAGTCCACCAGATTGATGTCGATATTTTGAAAGTTAAGAATTAGATGACAATCCAAGTCTTTTAAATCTAACCGACTGTTCTTCACAAAAACGAAAATACAGTACAACATTTTGCAGCAGATGATCTATGCACAAAAAGTACAACTGTACTCTATCTATTGCATCGCAAATCATCCAGTTTTTTCACAAATGCGCATGCGGTACTTATCGTTGCAATATATTCACGGATAAAAAGCATGAAGTGATCTTATACTGCATTGTGTGCATGCATGATGAATTATTCTAGTCAAGTTGCGATACTGCCTTGATACACGAGAAAAACTGCTAAAGAAAAATTGCAAACAGATACTGCATACTGCATTTTGCAATTCTATGAGTTAGCGCGAAATTCTCTACAAGCAATTTGGTAATAAATTGGTAATATTGATTTTATTTCATAATAGAAGGCTATTAAGTTGGACAAGTAAAGACAGATGGAGATCTGATCTTGTGAAGAAATTCTGAATTCGTTTAGAACAGAAAGTTCCGATACTAAATTTAAAAAAAGAAAAAAAAATTTCAGTGAAGCAAATATGGAAAAGTTCACTGGGATGGAGAAACATTTTCAGCTGAATACATGTTGGATTGCAAAATGAATATGATGAAACCATACAGTAATGGTATTTTTGGATCTTCTGGCTAATAATTTCATCGATAACTCTGTCCTTAAAATTACTTATGTTATTTAACGACATAATAAATTGCTATATTACAATTACGTGCAGTAACGACTGCATCTCGCTGACATGGAATCAATAAAAAGCATTTAAGAGCATTCTTAAAAGGTCAGTAAGATAAGGCAAATTTTCTGATCTGATGAATCATTTAATCAAATGTATTCTTACTCGAGTTTAAGAACCTAATTTTTTGACTTGAGTTACATTTGGTTTGCGAACAATGAGCAATCTGATCGAGTAACTGAATTCCGGATTCTTTAGGTATGCTCAAACGTTCCAAGTATAATTTATAGTCAATTTGGCAAGCGAGCATATGTAAAGAGTTTTCTCGACTCTCACATGAACTTTGATGATACATTCCCTAAATCTATTATTTCCCGTACTGACTACAAAACTTTATTCAAAAAGCGAGCATGAAATATCAGCTAGGAATCATTTGAAAGTGATGCGGTGACAACGCCGGTAGTTTCGAAATGATGGTTGAAATATGAAGTCACAGAAGGATACAGCTGTATCACAGACTGTTAGGGGATGATAGTTCATAATGCTTCAATAGAAACCATATTCAATAAACTCAGCTTTAAAATTTGGTGTCCATACTAGCAATATTTCAAAAGCATTACTTCAAATTGCCTCTTCTTTCCGTTCAGGTACCTTCGCATATATAATTTTTTGGACGCCAAATTTCACAATATCCAAAATTCTAAATAATTTACGAAACATTTCGTTTGATTATGCTGTGATCATCTGCAAAACCTGATTTTGCAACGGTATGGCGGTATGCAAGTATAACTGTAAGGCAAGAAAGAGATGGTATATTCTGCAAAGTTTTAAACAAATCGAGAATGTTTGATAGGCGGAGAAAATCGGGAGATACAAATCAACAAAAACTTGACCGAAATATGAATTGGAATGGTTTCACGGTTAAAGTTGTAAGTCTTTCAGGAAGTCAAAGAACAAGTATATTCGAGGCACCTCCCTACCACAAGACATACAGTACTTGCTGATTTAGCTGCCACGATAATACTGGAGATGGACACATTCCAAATGAATAAGACATCAGTTACTGAGGTTAGCCATCTGATGAGATGTCCTGAGTGAGGCAAACATCTGCACATATTTTGACATCATCCATCAGAAATATGAAAAGGAATATACAAGCAAGCAACTTCCAATGGTGCGTTCGGCCACGTGAAATGGGAACAAATGAGGGTCCGGATAAAAACAGTTCAGGATTTACCCTATAAAGAGAAGGCTGGAAAATGGAATTGATATAAAAGACATCCTGTGTACGGGTAGATGATACGGTTGGTTACATCGACTGAAGAGTTGGACTGGAAGCGGGGGAGTTAAACTATGAAGAAACAAATGCCAATTTGGGAAGCACAAACATACGTCCACCACCCATCCACCCACACACGCACGCGTACACACATATACACACATACTTATATATACAATAGGAAAAAATGCTTTTCAAAACAGTTTGACAATCTTTAGAAATGGGTATAATGGACAAACAGAGGGTGTAAGCTGCCAATCAGCCCCCTCTCCCATTTTAGATCGAGACCGGAGCTGCTACTAACGGTGACATACACACACACGTACGCACATACACATATGTAGCGCAGATATATATATACAATAGGAAAAAATGCTTCTCAAAAAACACAATGTTCAAAAACTGAGTGTGGCAGAGGAGAAGGGCTGTAAGCTGTCTCATCAGTCCCCTCTCCCACTCTGGATCGAGACCGGAGCTGTCAACCAATGACACATCCACACACTGATACACCCACCTGATGCGGTTTCTGCTCCTTCTCGAGGTGCAGCGCTTGTTATCCACGGTACCGATGTAAGGTGGTGCATGTAGCCCGCTCGCCGCTCTTCAGCCACTCGCTGCTGCAGCTACTCGATTGAACCTATGAAAATATCAGTTTACTTGCTTATGTTTGTTCCGACGACACACCAACAAAGTGACATACAAATCACATATCACATCACATCACATCACTAGACATCCACATGAGTAAGGCACATACATACACATACACAAACATTCGAACTACCTTTCCCAAAGAATGTATGTGTACATTTAGCAAAAATGCACTGTTTTTAGCCACCGCTAAAGCTACCCTTTTCAAAAGCAACAAAAAGCTCTCCAATCGATTTCAGTCCCATCCTGCCAACATCATCATCATCATCGTCGTCCTCGTCGTCATCGTTTCCTTCCATTGGCTCTGCCATCAGCAGCACAAGCACTGTCGTCATCGTCGCCAACTGTCTACTTTTTCCATTTCAGACATGACATGACATACAATAGCACTACCATTACAGACAGTTATCTAACACGCTGCATTATCATCAGATTCTCCGGATTGTCGCATTGAATGCGACGTCTGAGAATGAAGTACTCATACTACTACTGGAATGTATTCTGCATGTATGGCGGCGATCACCTATTTTTTGATCAGAAACAAATCAATCCAGATAAATCACTCACATCTTCTGCAATTGAAAAAAAAGAGATATTGAAAAACCATCTCAAAAGACTGAATTTTATTGATCTTGAGGCGGAAGATTGGAGTCAGTTTATTGACTATAGAATGATATATTTGATGTATTTTTGCAGCTAGTATTTCCCCCCAAATATCACATATGATTATCATATATATGATAATCAGAATAACAAAATAAACAATTGTAAATATCTCAATTTGTATATCTTATGAAACAAAATTATTTAATCCCATTGAAAGGACACAGTAATTGTAGCATCAACTTATCGCATAACGGAATTATCATAAATCACAAATAGCCAACTTATCAGAAAATTTCCTTTGGAACATGATGTCAACACATATTAGTAAAGAGACAGGAGAAAATATTTTTCAAAAAAATCCAATAAACATCTCTTATATTGTAAGCTCTTTCGCAGACCATAACATAAATTTTTGCAAAATAAGGAAATAAAATAGGAAGGGAACCAACTGAAATCATATTTCTCTCGCTAATAAAGATGAAAAATCTGCTCTATTCTGCAATTATATCATCTAGACATGTTTGCTAACGTGTGCAAACAATATTTTATGCTCCTTGAAGTTTGCGAAAATGTAAGATATCTTTTGTTCAAATATGCCCTCAGTGCCATCCCTCAGCTATTATAATGGAACTTTGCTACATTCCACAATTTTGCTATAAATTTTAGAAAATGAATCGAATAAAACAGGAGGAAGCACAAATAAATGCATGTGTAATATGAAAACCCATTACTCTCTCATAACTATGTAGGATAGCTAAAAAGCAAAATTCCTTTTACTTGACATATTTATTCAAGATTTTGTCTTATGAACATAATAATACGCACAGATGATAGAGTTAAAAACTTCCATGAGGTACAGTAACGACTTTGTGCTTCTTTTGCTTGCTTTTTTCCAAAAAAAGGAAAAGAAAACTTCTTATATTATTATAACAAAAAGAGATACACCCAAATCGTTGTTATCGGGACTCAATTTGGAAATAAGAAATTAGTTGGCACGAGTATATGTTTTACAACCTTTCGTGGAAAGTCTTAAGACCGGACACACTGTCAAATAAGCGCACAGTAAAATTAATTCAAGCTTAGGGGAAATGGCAGATATTAGTGCGATAATCTGTTGAAGTTCACCACAGTCACTTTACATTTTATAAAAATGAGGGAATCACAAAACCGTTACTAATCACACTAACAAAAGGGTGAATTATAGCGGAGCGAGACAAAATTTCAGTTGAATGCAGCGTAATCTAATCTATGTTAAGCTTTCGAAAACAATATGATCATCTTAGACAAAATACTGTTCAACTGTATTAAAACTGTTAACAGGCACTAGCAGTCGATGAATTTCAAATTTGTCAACTAAACTGTTTTTTCGTAAATGTAGTGCATAAGAAAGTATTTCCATTTTTTCCTTTTTATTTACCTTTCTTACCCACTATACCCTACACTAACCGAATATCTATCTACAGCATATAATCAAATCAATAACATTAAATCACAAACTGATCGATCACAAAAATTGAAAGCAACAAACATTACAACAGTGGGACTATCATACCAGGACAGTAAAAAATTGACATGAAAAGAAATGGTTCACTGAAAGTACTGGCCATGGAAACATATCCAGAAGTTCGAATGTCAGTTTCAAAAATTCTCAAATATCTTTTCGTATTTATCACATGACCGAAGCTTACAAATGAAAACGTACAAATTCGATTATCTCAAAATAACAATAGAAAGTATAATTTATCCATCGGAAGTGAAAGATGTTATATGATTCGTACCTTATACCTCATACAGTAGAAAAAAAAAGTGTAATTTGGGTTTTACATATTTATAAACTTCACTTCCTCGCTTATTTTCAAAATATGTACAAAACAAATACTATCATGAATATTCTCAACAGTCTAATGAAAAAACAATCAGCTGATCGACCAAATACCCGCAGTATACATAACAAGCAAAATTTTGCAGGAAAAATCATGAGATTGAACAGGAATTTAGGAACGAATGTTGACGCGAAATTTCACATGGATTTTTTTAGGATATTATCTTGACTGGTATCAAGAGAATTTAGACATCGATAGTACTTTCAGAAGTCTCCGTGTGGAATGAAGTTGTTCAGAGCGTCTGGAAAAAAAAAAAAAGAAAATGTTTTGAAAAAATAAAACAACTTTTCACAGAGACGATGAAGTTACACTGCTCCAAAGTCAATACATTAAAAGAAAACATATGATGTCGATGATTTCCATATATTCATTTCCGTGAATAAAACCTCTAAAAATCTAGTTCTTCACGATAGAATCGCGAGAAGTTACCTTCGTATTAAATTTCGAAAAAGATAGGAATACTGATAGCTGGAAAACGCAAGCAATCTCAGCAATGTGATATCGTTCTTTATCATGATAGTAATCTTTTGCAAACGTAGAGTGTTCTTTTTAACGCATAATAATGAACAAGAAGATAAAGCCAATTGCCATCGCAATTCCCTCTGACATCTTGTCACGATAAATGCTATTAAATTTGGCATCGTGAATGGGACTAATGTTGGAAACCGTGACGAAGACGATTCCCTAAAAAGTATGTAACTATTCATTGAAAAAATAAATAAATAAATTTTTTGCAGTTTCTAGCGAATTTTCAACAAAAGTTTATGAAAGTTCTGAGAAAAAAATTCTGACACAATATAATTACCGACCTTCCTGCAGGAAAAAACAAAACTGCAGGTAATGTATCCATTTGAAACTGCCACGGTAGATCGTTTAACGAAACATCAACTCTAAAAAAGTGAATCATTTCTTTCGCAAAGACAACTTCGTTTGAAAGCAATTTCCAGAATAGAAAGGCAAGCATAATAAATAATTATCCAGTATTAATTTTAAATGCACAATGAAAACAAATAATAAATCATACACATGAAATTTGATCAATTTAAGAAATGGACGAAAATAGTGGGCCACTGAATGATAAATATGAATTACGGAAGCACTCGGTCCATGCCAATTTCCACCCGAGAAGAACATCACAGTATCCTCAGAAGAGTTCTGAAACTAGCAAAATGCATAACATTTGTAAAATACGATATGCAATAATATACATCTACATTTTTCAAATTATTTTGAATGAGCACCTGACAAGCTCAAAAATCATTTCCAAGAAATTTTCCAAAGACTATCAAGTAAAAAAATCCTATGCGAAATGAAAAGCAATTAATATAATTAGTAAAAAATTTAATATGCTTACAACATCCGTTCTGAACGACTTTGCATTGGTACTCGGTAAGACAGAAAAATTATCATCTTCCAAAATTTTTGGTTCCTTCCGCGAAGCCTGGGAAATTATGTGCGGTGTCAATGAGCTATTGTGAAATGAGCGTAAAAAGTCGCGGAAAGTATGTCTAAAAATTGAAAAGTATGTATGGATTTCCCAATTTTTGAAAATGATAAACAGTCAGTCAGCCGAATCCAACACTCTGATTTCATCACCTTCAATGAACACAGAACAATTAAGAATGAATGAGTTGCAGTACAATAGTCAGGTTAAAATTATATATCAAGCAACATATTCGAACAATTAATAATACCGTATTGAGAAAGTGCCTACCTCGAGAATTCGTCTTGCATAAAAAAAGTTCTTTCAGTATTCGGATCCACAATCAATGCCACAGTCCGTCCACTGTATGACCCCCTCAATCGTTTTAGTATATAATCACCATATCGACTATCAATACCGACAAACCTAAATCCTTGATAATACACTGCAAGCTAATTTAAGGCTTGTCAAAACAGTTAAAACGAACTAGCCTTTCAAAAATGTTATAACTAAACTGTATCCTTTAAATGCAAATACTGATCAGTAAGCATGCAAAAGAAGTAAAATACATCGTAAATACATAACTAAGATAAATGAAACAACAAGTTCTTCAGTAGAGGAAAAATGAAGTGATAACCCACCAACCGTAGCGAATTATTTTTGTCGCATGAAAGACCCGTGATTGATTTTGCATTAAATGGGCAACATATAGATGGCGATGAATCAGAAATATGATGATAAAGATCTCGAGCAAGCCTATATTTGGCACAGTGTTCAAATGTTTCCTGTGATGTATCCAAATGTTGATTTTTTGAAATCAAGAATGCACAACAATGACTTATCAGTTGTTCTGAAAATATGTTTCATTGCATTTTGCAAGAGATTTTGTCATTATTTGAATTCCTTCAAATACAAGCAGTCTTTTCAGTGTTCACTATAACGAACAGCAAAATAAATGTACTATATTATGGTAGTTCCATTTCTGTGCAATTATTAATTACTGATAAAATAATCCGCGTTGGATAAACCTTCATTTAGTGTCGAAAGGACGGATAAACAAGGAACATTATGAAACAGTGAAGAGTAAGTATTATAAAAGAACAATGGAAGTTGGCTGCAACTTCCATTTTCTGAAAAATTCACTCCTTTTTTGGAGCGACACTGGAAACAACGAGACATCAAAGAAGTTTTCTCTATCATACAGCACTTTTGAATCTGAAAGAGTTTGCATATCAAATGAGTCATCAAAGAAATTTTCAATATCAAGAAAACACATTCTCCGATAAAAACTAGAAATTCGCTAATACCAATGAAAATAAGATACTTCTAAAGTATGAGCACTGATTTTCTGGCATTTATGACTGTTCATTGCAATTATTCGACTCCTTTCATTAACCAATGCATCAAGTTTGTTTGATCTAGATTTCATTTGACTGACTAAATCTGCACCACATGTGTAATATTCCATAATGGTCTGAAAACAATATATAATGGAAAGCAGTTGAAGGTAAATATTTCTCCAACTATTAACCCCCGTTTCGATTAGAATACAGTGAATAAGGAATTTCGATGTTTCAGTACGTAGGATTAGCAAACAAAACATCGCAATAATAACAAATTTATCCTCCAATTGTAAAATCTCTTCTTTTTTTTTTTGTTTAGCTGAAAAAATATCTTATTAATTCATAAATCTTCGGTAGAGAATCAAGAAATGAGACACTAATATCATCCTTCTCTGACTAAAAACATTTAATGTATTAAAAAAAAATGAAGTTTCGATAACAGTTCCGCAATTCATAACAAAAATTTTAGTAAAACTTCTTCAAGATCCATTAAATTTCATTTCACCTGTTCCACTAGTGAAACTGCCCAGTTGTGAGGATAAAGTACCTGACGATCTACAAACACCACAACTGTTGCACTATGCTGTAAAATTGATAACAATTCCTCACTTTTTGCAACACCATTCATTTCTGAAACAAAATCTTTGAGAAAATGACTACCGAAAATTCCCTCACTTTGAATTGAAAGTGTAACGACCTGGATTAATCCACTGAAAACCATTCGATTTAAGTGCTCGGTTTTTAACCCACTCGAAAATTTTGTAAGCAGTCATATTTGATCCATTATAAATGAAAGTACCATTCCAAGACCTTAACTGAATCCATGCGTTCGGCGACGAATTTACGCTCATTGCTAAACTCGAATTTGTCACAATGGCGAAACCAACTTTATCCAACAAATTCTCTGCAAATATTCAGTGATCCTGGATGCTAACAAAATGTACATGAATCACGAATTCCGACACATCGCTGTCTGCAAACCAAACATCAGAATCAATATGTAATACGTATATGCAAATCAGAACTGTGAAACTAAGATTAAAGGAAAACCAAATTTTGATAAATTATAATTCTCTACAATCTTAAATAAAACTTTTAATAAAAACTTTTCCCCTTAAAACAAATTCACGAGATTCAAAGAAAAATGGGATTTGATTTGGAAATAATCAGAAAGAGATAATGGGTCGCAATCACGAAAAAAAGAAAAATTAAAACAAACTGGAATTTAGGAGATAAGGCATTTGTAAAAACAACAGTTTTGAAATCTAAGGATAATTTTTTCTTTGTAGCGAATGGAAACATACGATGTTGGAAAGCAATTAATGCTGCTTTGATATACTGTTGAAATTCGTATGATACAGCAAACGCCATCTGGAAAAAGTATGAATGACCTTATTAATTTAATAAAACCAAAAGTTTGAATGAATCGTCTTCTTCGAAATTTAGAAAAAATCGACCTCCGCATGGAAAAATGCAATGACTGCATCATCAAATTCATCGAGAAAGCTTTTTATAGCGAATGAGGTTATAAGCCGACGAACAGGGTCCCGCAAATGCGATATCCACCTGAATTAACTAGTATTTAAGCAGCTGTGCAGATTGAAAGTACAAATAAGTGATATTACGATTGAGGAAAAGACTAAAATGAAGATTTGCAAGAAAACAGAGAAGCATAGAGGTTGGATTTTACCTGTATAAGTAATCTGATGCCAGTAACCCAGTATATATCAAATTTTGCTTTCCAATATATGCAACAATGACTGGGTATGTGTGGATTTTGTAAGATTTCCTGCATTCTCCGCGGGGAAAGAAACAGTTGACTGCTGCGAATGATATCTGTACAAAGATACCGAATTTTAACAAAGATACCAAGATATTAACATGATACAAAGATACCGAATGATATCTGCACAAAGATATTGAATAAATTTAATTTTAGATACCGAATAACAAATTTCCAACTAGTGACAAAATTTAAACATTTCAATATTTGATAATTTATTTTCAATGAGCATAAATTGAACTCTATTTTCTAATTTGCAAAACAATGATTAAATATTTATTAATTTAGTAGGTTCTTCAATTCCTACTCTTAAGACCGGACAAAAAGAAACAGATCAGTAAGCTAGATATATTGCAAGTAGTGATTACAGCGCAAAAATGCCATAGCAAAGTTTTTTTTACCTACTTATCTTAAATCCCATTTCCAAAAAGAAAACATTACCAACAATGCTGCAAAGTTTGACGCTTTTAAAACACGACAGACAAGTAAATATTATGGATAACAAAAAAACTCACATCGGAAGCTTCGCTTAAACTTTTTGCAACCTTTTCGAAGATTAAACGTGTTCGGGTGCATCTCCTGCTCCATGGTGCATAATACATAACAATAACAATTTCAGAATTATGTAACAGATTCTCCGGTTTTGCATCATTACCCGTATAATAGTCAACAAGATATTTCTTCGAACTGAGTGGGAAAAATGGTCGCGGTGCAGTTGATTCCCGTTGACCCAACTGATCATTTAAATTGCTAAAATATTCAGAGGAAAAAATTAAGACGCTAGATGAAATTACAGTATCTAATGGAAAAGATTTAAAACATACGAAATGGCGTCAAAATTCAATAACAGTATAGATAACACAAGCGATGCAATGAGTGAGCGCATATTCAAAGTGTCAATAAATTTTCGGCACAATTTTTCTGTCCATTTATCACTTCTCACACCTGAAAATAAACCTATTTACCAGAACTCTAAAATTTCCTTTGAGATGAGAAAAGAATTGAAACAGGTACTACGAGAATTGCGGCCACTGATATTACCTCATTCAGTAGACAAGATATGCGATAAAACTATTATTCTCAAGTTACTGTTTACCTTCAGCACTACTTTTCTCTGTAACCAAATCACTGATGCATTCAGCATTGCCTGAATTATATTTACTGTTTCCACATCTGCAGATGACCATTAAAAATATTCTCTCCAAAGCCGTAATTTTATTAACGGCATTAAATTACTCCAACTTTTCGTGAACTGCAAGAATTTAAAATGGCCGATTAATAATCAACTATGATTGACAGAATGACTTGAGCAACTTAGGAAATGAGTAAAGAGCGCTACCTGGAGCAAAAATACATTTAGCAGTGTTGTACGGCATTGAAAGCCACATCCATCAATATCTTGACCAATTCAGCGACATCCATAAAGCCCCTGCAAATATAATTATCAATCTCATTCTGTCTATTATTCAAACAACAATGAGTTTTGAAACGACAAAAACATGACAAACTAGGAAGCCTACAGATCACTTATTCTATATTCTAATATAATGAATTTGTTTCTTCATAGTAATATTTCACGGCTAACGTGTCGGCAAGCATGATTTTGTCGAATTCTGACAATACCAACCATTGAACTGTTTCACTTCAATCATATGATGGTCAGTGTGCAGTAATCCGGACTGCCTGGTTCTCGGCTTGTCTGTACTTTTATAAACTCTTTATTATCTACGAATAATATTATTAATCTCATGAGTCCTTGAAGTATTTTCGTCCGACTTTATCAGTGCTATTTGAATGTTTGGAATTCAGCAATTAATTTGAAATTAGTTTGCGATCTTATCCAATCACTCCGTTTCTTCCATTTGAAATGAACAGTTTGCAAGATGACGATGAGCTTTCTCATTATTTCGAAAGATTTACCAACAAATTCCATAAGTTATGCATGCAGAAGTCAAAAAGAAACGACCCCCCTGCGCCACACTAAACATATAATCACATGACGAACAACCATACTACTTCTTATGTCGCAATCACCACACACGTCAACTTAATAACACGGTTCTTCAATGCAACTGCCATCTCTATAGTGCCTGGCAACGTTGCAAGAAGCGTCAAAATTGTCCGTAAGATTTCTTTGAGCTGAGCAAATTACCAATTGCATTTATCATTACCAAACGTTCATCTTTAATCCTGAATTTACTTCTTCATCTTTTTCAGTCTAATTTGTAGTTGACGTCATATAGCTTGATCAGCAAAAATCCATTCCCCTCCATGACAGTGTGCTGTATCACAAATTATTACTGTTCGTATTTATGCGAGTCTACGTGCAATATGATTGAGGAATTTTGAAGTTCAAGTTATCATTCAGATCTCACTGACTGTTACATGAAATGCCATCCACATCTTAACCTTAATAATAATTTCCCCATAACTTAGACAATCCTCGTATTGCAACAGATCATTTCTGTAATAGTAGCAAAATTTTATTAGCATATCTCATATCATGAGCAGTACATGTATCATGATAATGTTGATAGAAAGAGATAAGAAATGATAGCAGAGATGACTTGAAGGGTCACTGAAGAGGTATACCTCATAGCAGCCAATGTACAATACGGAAATAGCGTTTCCCCGGAACGACGTGTCGTCTGCAAGTTTGTAGAATTTTACAAAAATGAGATGGACAGAATCCAGTCAATATTCATCAATCTTTAGAAATCCTAATAATACAAATCTCATCTTCTTCCTGCAGTTCTTCCATCAATAACATCAAATATGTTGGCAGATTCGAACTATCTGCAATTGCTTAGCAAACGAGTGGATGAAAGCAAATGGTCTGAAGCCTATTCCAGCCTATTACATAAGGTTCATGCATAGCAATTATAGCACAGTGCTATTCACTTCATGTTAATGAAAATTTTTTCGTCTAATTTATAAAATATGGTAATATTTTACCATAAGAACAGTGAGATATGCATGTTTTCCACAACGATCTTCAATGGGTACTCGAATGCACTGAATGTATGTTTGCAAACTGCTAAAAAGAAAAGATTTTTGAAAAACCTTCAAAAATTCTCAGCTTTCTGTTAGGTTGGAACTTAATATAACTTTATTTTTATTCTCTAACCTAAATTCATTTTAAAAGAAAACTTCAAATGAAAACCTGCAAGTGCTTAATGAATTTGGCAATATCTGATAATTGTCCATCTTCTGTCGATCGTAATGTCCAACCCCAACAATATTAATGCATTCCATATATATAACACTTGATGCGACCTCTTGGATGCAATACCAATTCGTAAACAGAGCTGCAAATATCGCAGTGTTCTGAGTCGCTCAATTTTCAGTTTGAATCGCAACTTTCAAATTTTTATTTTTATAAAATTTTATTCTCCAAATCAATTAAGTACACAAATATCACTAACTCCCATCCATTCTTGTTTATCTCACCCTCCAATATTGATCTGTGAAATGTATGGATGATCTAAAATAATCGTTCACGAAAATTCTTTCACGAAGGCAACATTTAGAAAAAAATTTGTTAAATTTTCGGATTAAAGCAATTTTTAGGAAGACAAACACGGGTATCCTTCACCGCATGCATAACTCAATGATTTATCAGTTGAAGCATAGCGACTGCGAAATGGTTCCTGTGAATAACACAGTTCTTTTATGGAATTATTACCGATGCATCCATTGTACAGATTATAAGCACTAAAAAAAAATTCTTCTATCAATAATAAGCTCTATGGTAACATGCAAGGTTTATTAAATAGTAGCAAATTGAAGGCAAAATTAAATAACACATCATTAAATGAGTTTAAAAAATGAATTGCAGTTTTCTGAGATTGCTACAAAAATGGTCAAATACTAATAACTAAAATCAAATTTACTCGCAAATATCCAAGAATTCATCTCGAGACTTTCTAAAAATATTCGACATCGTAAATTTTTCAAACGTTCCAACTGTTTGTTGGAATGCGTTTAATTTCATCAACATGTATGCACAAGAGTTTATTCGTCGTTGGGCATATTCGCTGCAGTTGGAAGGATCCTAAAAAAACTTTTTGATTAGAAAATAAGAATAAAGCTTATCATTCCTCAAATAAATTTCAACTAAATAAAATCATTATAGTTGAAATGAACATAATATCAAAATTAAGAAACTACAAGCAATACAGAAGAGCTATAAAAAACTACCAAATTCCAATAATTCTCGTAACGATTGCTATTATAAATGCCATTTTGATTATTGCTGGAATCATCGTACTGATTACCACTATAGCCATTATTGTGTGGTGTATTATTATGGTAATATACAGGAGCAATGGCATCGTGTCCAGATCTTTCTCTGTCATAACGATTCAATGATTGTGATGAATTGTCGTGATTGTATCCATATGTGGAGATACCATACAATACACTCTCTGTTGATATCAGTTGATAAGAGTTATCAACAATGTAAGAATAATTTTTTTTATTGCGAGGATAAGGGATCTTATGTAATTTCTCATGATTCCTTGAATTTTGATTGTAGTAATGATTCTAGTTAACATAACTGCTAGAATATTCACGATTAACTTATAGCTTAATCGAAAAAAAAAAGTCACTAGAAGATAATTTTGAAAAATTCTAATCCACTTTAACTGAAATTTCAATGAAAATTTTACTATAGAAATACTATAGAAAATTCATTGTAATGTCCAGTGCTTGATAACAAGTTACCACTTATTTTCAATATTCAATAGTGAGTTTTCAGTCTATATTCACTAATTAAGTAATATTAGTTCCTTAAGTGAATTCCGATTTTCCCAGAAATGTACTAATCTTTGAAAATAGTAAATGTTTGTTGATTCATGCAAATTATGGATATTTTTAGTTGCTGAGTATATTTTGAAAGCTAAATTGGATTTACTACATCAACATAAGTAGAAAAGACAATTTTTTTATCAAATTATCATGAGCAAAAATCGTTATTTTAAATAATCAAAATAAATGTTAAATAAACATACCGAGCAAACAACAAAGTAATACTTGGAATAGAAGCATTACGAAGAAGACGAACTGGAAGGATGAAGAAATACAAATAAAAAGAAAAATAAAACAAGTGAGAACGAGCGGACTTGTTTTTATGGTATAACTTTGCAAAGTTTACGAAAAAGATTAGGAAAGAGGCGGTAAAGCTAAAAGTTGAGAAAGTAAGTGTTAGGGCAACAAATATTCAAACAAGATTTCCGGTTGGAATATAGCCACTATAATTAATTCATAACTTAACCAAATTGATCCATTTGATTATCTGACATCCCTTTTTTTTTTTTTTTTTTGTTGTGTTGACCCTATAAAGGTAAGTTATATTTGCATTACTAACTAGCGATCTCTAATTTTTCATTCCTTTTATCGACTTCTGAAACCAACATTTTCAGTTCCCGTGTTGTTGTTATTGATCTCATATAAATATTTTGAGTGTCCGGTAATTTAATGTTTTTTGTTGCATTCTTTTATGAATTCATTATAGAACTTATTAGCATAAACCAAATTTATTTGAATAACTATAAGACAAATGACAATAAAATTTATATAAAATATATTAAGATATATTCTGTGTATTTCTTCGGATTTCTTCAAACATATTTTTTATCATGATTAGTATTAATAACTGAGCATCTTGTAAAGCTAAATTTAGATAACAAATAATCGCACAGTTGTTTCGCTGTATTAAATAATCCAAATTGAAATATAGTGTTTGCTCTTAGCTAAAATATGAAGAATGATTGATATGAGATGCGAGAGTACTCAAGCTGATTAAAAACTTTGAAAAGTATAATATCGTTGATACATTTATTAGAAGGAAAAATACCGAATGCCTGTGCTTGTAAAATTAAATATAGAGAGACGAACATTTGCGTCGATAATAGAATAGAATTACTAGAACATTTCAAAAACTCCGTGTGCATTGTAGTCATAATGGCTTTTTTTCGATTATAGAGATAATAATGGAGTAAGATAATTTTGTATTTGACAGAAGTGAAAAAATGAAATATATATATTAGAATATATATTCAAAGCAACTAATTACATTGGAAGTTTATTGCAGAACTTCGAAACGTATATTCAAAAGTAAATGAACGATACATTTCCACAATTTCGATCAAGAACTGCGAATTTTGATGTTTATTTATCATGTCATCAGCAGATTAGCTATCATTGTCAATTGTTGTGCGCACAAGTACGGTAGTCCTACATTATTACATTGCAGCATATATATTTTAAAATGACAGACTGTCCTCCGCAAACCGTTTGTGCTTATCACAATGACCTTTATTTTTGGCGATATGAATAACTAACTGGGTTTATAATGCTACCATTTTCTTAAAGAGAACTGAGCAGTTAGTCGTTGGATCCATTAATGCGGGTAGAACTGAAGATGGAAAGAAGCAAATTTGCGAAATAACTGCTCCGCCGTTTCAACACATACAATGTGATAGCGATAGCACTACAAGCAATTGAGCCAGTTGAACATCTTTATTTTGCTTCTTTAAATTAGATCACCAAATGGCTGAGGAAAATGAAACAAACCTTTACACTCCAACACACCCTGACACTAATTAATTCCGTACACTTTTATCATACTTTCAAGTTAAGCCACTGGTTTGCAACATTCGGTCCTATAATGAACTTTACAACTCACTAAAACATCGGTCGTTCCAATAAACTATAACGATGATTCCTCAGTATTAAAAAATTTTGATCACTGAGTATGTATGCATGTAGCTGTACTAAAAAATCTGCCAATTCAAAAATGAATGCATATTATATAAATTAACAATATAACATGATTATTATGAACATATGATAACAATAGCTCAATCTGTGATGCATGACTGTACAACAAACCATTGCATAATAACAACTGTGGTTTTTTTGAATTTGATATAGACCAGAAATAAAATGTATGAGTAAGAATGATTGAATCAACAATTGTGGTCGGGTTGAGAGTTCGTATAAAAGGGATGCTTAACAAAGGATGCTTCATCATTTCTTTTTGCCATTCTGTACCTCTCTATAATAAATTTTTAACTTACAATACAAAATTTCTAGGCATAAAAATATAAAAATGAACCGACTATAAACAAATAAAATTTAATTTGATGAAGGAAAAAGTAACATAGCATAATGACCGGGATCAAAGATGAGTTTCAGAAACTTACGGTGGTTCCAGAATTGTAGAATTACATTACTGAAAACAGTTAACGATTACATATTTTGAAAGTGAACATATACATAGATAGACCAGCAAATGTCAATATAATTAACTTTGTCGGAAATAAATTTTTGAGTTAGGATAGTATCATAAACATATTTGGCAACAATTGGGAATAATATAATTAAGAATAATTATTCAGAATTCTGGTATATTGAGCAAAAACATGGCATATGTGCAATATAAAAAAGACCTGGTCATATACATGGATGGGCATCAGCAAAATATCATCAAAATTAAGTCCTTATATTTTTATAAGTTTTATTGCGCAGATTTTAAGACATTGAAGTATTCTCGTAAAACCACCACTAGATCTTAAGGAAAAGCTAATCATACTGCTCAGCCATAATTGAGAGTATAAGTGATGACCACCCAGTAAATGGATGGGCACCTTGTCCTCGACCCGTTTCATCATTATAATTTTCCCACAAAAACCCTGTCCTTCGAAATTCCCGCGCAACGTTAGTAACCAAATTGTTTCGTAGATCCGAATAAATACCAAATGCCTAAAATAAACAATTTTAATGCACTCTTCATTTTTCTTCTAATCAGCAGAGAAAAATTTTGGATATAGATTATATTCACTATTTACAAAATAGTGAATTTAATCTACATCCAAAATTTTTTGAAAACACTGAGAAAATACCTAAATGTTTTGAAAAAAAAAAAAAATGTAAGTGGGTATTGGGTACCAATTCACGATTAGGTCCTTCAATTGAGGAATAGTGTTTCAATGCAGAAAGCATCAAATAATTGATGTTAATCCAAACAGTGCCGCGCCAATAAGGAGGATCATGTTCTGTATTATGAGCTTTGTAGTACGGTGAAGATGGCGCAATTGATCGTAAACCAAAATCAGACCACAACCCCTATAAACCTATATGTTAAATGCTAAATTTTTACCGAAAATTTGAAGGAAACAATAAAATTCACTCTCACTAAATCCAACTTAAATACTTCATCACCACGGTAAGTAGTAAGGTCCAGACATTTAATAAAAAGAATTGAAAATATATTTTAGAATCTAAAACACACTGCGCATATTCAACAGCAAAAAGAAATCATTCAAACCACAGGCAGTTCAACCCGAATAAAATAAAACGGTTATTTGACAATTGATATCACCAACCTTTTTCGACAGGCAGTTCTATTTACTGGAAAATTGGTCGACTGAGCAAGTGCTGACATAAGTTCTATTAAATATTGAAAAATCAAGTAAAAATCAATTTCGAACTACACAGAACTATACAATTTAAAGTAAGCAGAATTAAACCAACCTCCGCTTTAATATTCTCAAGAATAATTCGCAATTTATCGGAATCATGAGGAAGAAATTTGAGTAACACGGGAAAGAGGGAAACGTATCCAAAGGCATTTTCAACTAATTGTAGCTTTGGTGTAATTTTCGTCACACGTTTCATTGGTGCATTGGCGACATCGTAATTGGGATCGCGTTTCAGCTTCTCGTTATCAAATTTTCGTTCCAGTTTTACATCACTGCTATGAAGTCCGTAATCACAATACCTGTGAAACAATTTATTAATTTCACTAATTTAATGGACGCTTCAAGTTTTTTTTATATGTGCCATTGAAAGAATACACGCCTTTTCGAGCTGAAGTAAAGCATAGTGTTTCACGAAGAATTTTCCTATGAATGCAGTTATCCATATAATGAAACATTAATAGCATAATGAACAATCATTCAATCAACTTGCATATCAATGAAAATCCAATAATTTTGTATCTGAAGAAAAATTTTGCTTACATTATCATTTCCTAGCTTTTTTGTGAAGCAAATCAAATCGTAAATCATAATTCAAAAAACACCTTTGTTTTGCTTCGCTCCAATGAAGTTTATCGAACAGACTCAAATCCATAAGGTAGTCGTAGTCGGCTAAATACTTCGCTTCATTTTGCGAGTCTCCAACAAGTCTAGCAAGCTTTGAAAGCACTCGAGCTGAAAGTGCCATCCAACAACGCAAATCAACATGATATTCCTGCAAACATGCACTTTGCCACGAATTAAAAATTTTTGGATCAAGAGATTTTTTCCAAAGTTTCTGTTGTTCTTTTCAATTTAACTTTTCGTCCTGTTAGTTTTACTTCGAGTTAAAAGTGAAATTTTAGCAGAGTACTAGATATTACATCGATATTACAAATTTTAATCGTTTTTTTTTTTTTTTTTTTTTTTTTTGATATTTTTTTATTTTTTTGG
>JAOVVO010000726.1:0-40214 GCA_028564675.1 Onchocerca lupi | reverse complement strand
ATCGTCATTAATGCATATAATACATACATCCCAGTGTCAGTCGTTCTCCAATAAATTCAACGCTTGACATGCACTGCGGAAAGTAGCATATGCAACACCGTTGACAATTTTGAATTGCTTGAACCGGACTCATTTACTAACAATATGCGAAGGAAGAAGATTTGTCTTCATTAGGATGCACGGTGTTCGATCTGCCTATCGTAGTTTCTTTGAATATGCCAGGTTATCCGTCAACTGGTTCTCCTCCCTTGCGTCTTTTAAATGATTTTCTACTCACATTCCATGTGTAATATGTGAGCACTTCCAAATATAGCAGTATTTTCGGAAATAGGTCATTTTGACATGATGTTAAGAAAGCAATTAACGTTGTAACCGGTGGATTCAGGGCTATTTGTTGCATACTTGCAGCTGTGAAATAAACATTTTGTCCATTTTCTAGATCTACTTGCAAGTGAAGAGCAGCTGGATTTTGTTCATGCATGAGAAATGAATGAATTCGCCATGGCTGTTTATATATTTACCAGCCTAATACTGCGTGTTTTCATCGATATTTAATACCGCATTCCTATCACTTCTTTCTGGCTGCACGTCAAAAACTGCCATATCACTGCCTCTATTCACGTACTTAAAATGTATTTGATCGATTTAACAGAATTGCGGTATTCCACGTTTATGTGCGCTTTGAATGCTTCAATAGGTGAATATAGAACAGCCCACGGTTATCTACTTCGATGTCACCATTCCTCATGTGTATGGTTGCTAATTTGCCGCCATCTTCTGCTGATCTTCTTCTGTATAAAGGATATCCATTGTTTCCTGTAATTTTATTGATATTAATGCTCGAGGATATCGCTTAGAGCATTTTTCGTCTATCATGCATGGTGATTTTGGATTCAGTGTACCGAAAGGTTCATGTATCATATTTTTTATCATAACTTCATACAGATCCTTAAGCCAGATTATTATATGTGCATGTGGCAATCCTCTCTTTTGCGATTCCACTGAGTACATCCAGCAGCGCACAGACCCAAACACTTCATGTTTTGTCATGAAATTCATCAGCGATTTCAACTTTGACAGAAGTCTGAAAACACGTGCATGATGTCATGGCCATCCATCGGCGATTGCTCAGGAAGTAAGAGATTTCGTATATCATGCCAAGCTGAATTGCACGTAAATGTAATGAATAGATCTGGACGGCCATATTGGCGAACATATGCAATTGCATCTTCAGAGCGAAGCTTGGTCTGATTCAAAGGATGAATATCAAACGTTCGGTTTCGATTTTTGCGTACATATCTACGATATATTGGTGAAACAACTGACGGCATTTCAAAATGTGATTGTCTTCATTCTCTCGAATCATTAATCGGTATGAATAATAGTTCATTGCGCTGCATTTCTTATTTGTTTCTTCGCCACTTATTGGATTTATCATCTTAATATTGAAGAGATATCCATCGGTACCATCCCAAAAAATGATTGGATATTGAAGAGCATCGTAGCATCGATGAGTTTCTGCAATTTTCACCAATGTTTCCTGTGAAGAACAATATCTCTAGGTTCGAATTGATCTCCGACTATAACAATTGCCACTTCGTCTATTGTTGGAGCAATGAATCTTCGCACGTATTCTATTTCTTTCTTTTTTGTTTTTGAAATTGAGGAAATAAAAATATTCTATGTTTCATTTTAACCCTAAACATTATAAAGCTATTTCTTTTTCGGAAGCTCAATCGATATCGTGCAAAATTTTTACAAAATTGATTTCTTTCGCAAGTTATTGAGATTAAGAAAATTTAAATAATGCAAGATAAATTATTGCAGCTTCTAGAGGATTATAGTTATTTCTAGAGGATTATCTGTATAAATATAAAGTAAGAAGAATATCTACATAAAAATGATGACCAATTTGAATAAAAGGTTGTGTCAAAATTTGAAAACAATCGGTGGAGAACTTGCGAAGTTCCGTTGGCGCATTTTTATGATTCCAATGGATACGGCATTTCAATTTAAGAGATTGCAATTCCCGATTCGATAGACGTTTGCACGCAAGATTAAAAGAGCTCAGGGTCAATTCTTAGAATTGTGCGGTTTAGATCAATGGGTAAAATTTACGAAAAGAGGCAATTCAAAACACAGTCTAAAAATAGAAGTCAGAGAGATAATCCTTAAATTGCTTTAACGAAACAATTGATTATACACTATCCTGACCTCGACATTAGTGCAACGCAACTAAATTCCTCACAAATCAAAAAAGAAACGAATCACATTCTCACAAAGCAAAGAGCAAACGAAAAGCTTGAATTGCTTGCCTTAATTATTTAAAAGCATTTACTCATTGGAATGCAACGCGTATCAAAATTTGAAATCAATCGATGAATATTTAAAAACATGCGCTTATTCGACTTCAACTTTGTGTCAAAATTCCAAAGCAATAGATTAAGGACTTTCCAATATTTAAGATTTTGAATATAGATAAAGTGCGTATTTAAGAATTTACGGAAATTTAAAATTTTGAACAAACGAACATTGACATTTCTATTTATATAGATTAGCTGGAGCCGGACACGCGAAGCGTGGTCGGCCCCCCATTGATAGCTGGATCGGCCAAGCGGAGCATGGCCGGGCCAGCTAGTATTTAAATAGAAATAATCGTGCTCGTTATTATTGTGTCCATACAAAAAGTTTGTTTGTAGTCGTTCTTCCAAGAGTAATCGTTTCATTCATCTTCAAAATAAATTTAAGTACTTGAATTACCTGATTGACATACAGACACGGAAGCATTAAAGATCGAACTGTCACTAATAAGCGACATTGTTAGTTTATCGTATGATTTTGCAATGGTTAAGCTCGTAAGGATAAACTCGAAATTTTATGTATGAATTGAATATAAGATATGATGATGTGTATGAGTTGGCAACCTAAAGTATTCTGAATATTCTGTTATGTGAAGCTGTAAACTTCACTTTTCCCATAACTTTGATTGCATGATGAACCGACTGGATGGAAATTTATGCCAGTTTTTATAATTGAGAGATGAAGAATTGATGAAAATCAATTATGAGATACTCGTTGCGTATATTTTCCGAAATGTGTAGATGTGTAGAAAATTTCGTCCAACTTATAATCTACATCTCTAATAACTATACTCTGTTTATAAATAATAAAAATAACCAAAAACTATATGGATTTTAAAATAAACAGAAACCCGTAAAATAATCCTTTCTAATAGTGCAAATAATAAATTGAAAATGGTATGTCCGCTGATGCGTATGGACCACGCAAGACGCAAAAAATACGCTTTGACAGCATGTTTCTTGCACGCTATCTCCGCATTTTTTATCTTTATCAGTGAAGCTAATCACTTCTTGCTGTTACCGAAACTGACGTATGTATCTTGTTACTAATCTCTTTTTTAGTATAGTACTTCTATAGATTCTATTAGTATTCTTAAATGATGAAAAGGTAAGCACAATGATTTTGGAAAATTTCTGTGTAAAATTTGTAAGGTTTTGCGGTATCTTATTCGATTCCAAGAAGAAGCATTTTTCTTTTTTTTTTTTTTTTTGATAAAATCTTTTGTTAGACATGCAATCATCTTTGCCAAATGTAATTAGTGTTAGTATTGACTATTAGCTAGAAATGACACGCAAAAAAGTAATTATATCTGGAATTTATTTTTGTATCAAGAAGCTCTGAAATCTTAAATTGAAGTTGCAGGCAAGGTGTAATACAATTTATTATCCATCATAGTTTTTTGGTAAGTCTCATACCTTTCATGACTGCTTTCTTGCAATTACTAATGTTCGCACTTCACGTCTATTCGATAGTTGCTTTTGCCGAACAACGACAAACTTACTCGAGATGGAGTCCGTGGTATCTTAAGGTCAGTCTATTATATTCTACTGAATGCCTTCTTGATCTGATTTTAAAACAAGGAAGACTTGCCAGATTCTCATTTGCATTTTATTCTTGAATGCAACGGCAAAACCTCATGCAGTTTCTCTTCTTTACGTTCTGATTGAATTCTCTATGAAGTTTCACCAAAACTTGTTGAACAAACAGAATCTAAGCAACTTCTGAAAGGTCACTTAAAAAGACAATATCCGTAGAGTACCAATTGATATGCTCATGATGATAATATTCGTTTTTTGCATTCAATTTATCACTAATTGATATTGTTATATTTCAGCTGTTTATATCGATTCTTAAAATCTCATCCTTCTTTTCTTTATTTATTATTGTCATCACTGTCATTTACTATCAGAAGTTTGACACTTTCTTAAAAATTGGAATAACTAAGGTGAAATCACACCGCAATCTTCTCAGCATGGATTATTATTTCATACTGTAAAAAACTATTATTTTTGCTTACTTTTCGAAAACAAGCTTAGAGTGAAAGATTGAGTTAAATTAACTTTGAAATTTCCTGAACAGATTAATTTGCCAACAGAATTGTACAGTTGTAGCTCATGACTGGCTTCAGTACAATTCAAACAGATCGTAATAAAATGAATTGGTTGCAAGGGTTTTTCGAATGTTGTGGTGTTTTTGGTTATGACGACTGGCTACCTCTAACGGCCAACAATAGCCTGTTAGAATTGTAAGTTAGAATAAAAAAATAAATATATACAAACATATACTTTTTGGTTTACTTCTTTTTTTCAATATTTTACAATGATATATTAACAGATATTAGTATGGGAGTTATTACCAATCCATTCTCAAATAATTTTTCACATTTATTTCAATCTTCTTAATTATTTATTCCAATTTCCGATCATTTTCAATCTTTTTTCAATAATTTACTTCATGCTTCTTCCAGGAACATCTACCTCGCACTTCTTTCGCTTCTAACTAAAAATTTTTGATATACTCATTTCAACAACTTATTGACTTCTAACAATAGCGAATATTCAATCAGTTTTTATCTGAGTATTCTAGACAAATATATCCATTGATATGCTTTCAAATAAGCATTATTGTATGTTTCCATCAAAATTCGTTAAATTATATTTCGAATTCTATCTGAAGTTCTTACGTCTCTTTAGAATGATAAATTTTAAAATTCGAAGCAAATTTCAGAAACCTGATAAACGACAAGAAAAACAAGTGGTCTCACTGTACGGGGAATGGCTGTTATCTGCCACATTCATGTTGTAGAAACAGTCAATTGAAGTGCTCCTCAGTGATATTATTACGGAATTTTACAAAAAATCAAGAAGTTGGCAAACATAGAGCTAAGGAATGGTTTTACTCGGCAGGTGAGATTTTGTTCAGTGTTTAGATCACAAGTTGTCAAATTTTAATTTCTCCTTCGCTTTGATCATGTAGATTCTTTTGCTGTCATTGCACATAAGTTTTCATCGCTGCAATTCTCAGAGACGTAGTTAAATTGTGTCATCTGTTGTCAAATTTCATAGCTGAATAAATTGCTGCAAGTAGTTACTAATTCAGCTAACATCGTTAGTTTTATTCAAGAAATGAACAATTTGAATATAATTTATGAAGCATTTCACTTATTTCTCGTTTTATTCTTTCCACTTCTCTCTCTTAAGCAAAAATTTTGAAGAACTGATGAGGCAGCATTAATCTAATTCTACCTTTTTTAACCATTCTCCGCAACATTTCGGAAGCTATTTATTCATTTGTTTTTCTTTTTTTTTTTTTTGGTGTAAGTCATCCGTTTTAATTTTTTCTTTATTCTCTTTCTAACCGTTGTGCAATTCATAAAATACCTTCCATTCTCTTTCAATGTTCAGGTTTTTCAGGTTGTGTTGATCAGATTAATCGCAGCTTGAGCATCGATCTATTAGTCGCTTTTTCTGTCGTTAATTTTATAATACAATGCGTTACTTTGGTGTATTCACAAGTTGCTTTTTCGAGCTATTATATGGTTGGCTGTTGTGCTGTTGAAGATGCTACTGCCGTACTTCCGGCATGGATTCTGCCATTTCCACCACCCTATCCACAAACTCTTGTTAAAGTTCGTTTTTTTTCTCTTCTGAGAAGTTCATCTTGTATGAGCTGCACTTGAATTTGTCAAGAATTCGTCTCTCCAACTTTATAGAGGGCAATAGTTAGAACTATTGAGATGGGTCTCCTACATATCACCATGAGTTATCTTTGTTTTATGCGATATGGCGACCATCAGGTAAAGGTAATCATTTGTGGTAAAGGTATTTGGATGTTCTTGCAAATTGACTTATTTTTTTTTTTAGCGATTTGAATAAGAATGTTTAATTAAACCGAAAATTGGAATTTCTACAAGTTTTTATAAATTAGCAATGTTTCGCAAAATTTCCATTTATAAGTTAGCCGAAAAAGTCATTTTTATAATGTTCCATCAGTGACTGCTTAATTATTTCCTAGAAGTGTCAAAAACTCTTGAAGCTAGGACGTGATTTCCGAGAATTGGATTACATGAACTGAAGTATCATTTTACACACATTTTCATTGTTAAATAAAAAGTCTGATCTTTCAATTTATAAGCATTATTATGGTATTTATTAATGTCGAACAACACCAAATATCAGAAAAAGGAATGCATGCTATGCGATTTTTGTATGCTTGTTTAGCGCTCCATTTATTGCCAGAATTATTTGTTGTATTTGCAGTTTACTAGAAGCATTGAACTGCATTTGTTCATTTGTTGAATTCAAATCCTAAATTTTGCACAATACCAATCAAAAAACTTTTTGAACAATCTTTGAATTGATATGGTCATTTTCTGAAGCAGTCATTCCATTTCAGTTAATTTAGTCAGTCAGTGGAAAAAAGTTAAAATAATTTTCAAAGAGCTGATTTAATTATCGAATTGTCTCTTACACAGAGATTTCTTGAATCAGTAGAAAATATTTGCAGAGAATTAATAAATTCGTAGTAATTACAAACAACTGTTTCATCTGTTTGCAGTGGATTATGATATTTAGTGTGTAAAATTGATTCAATTTTTTTGTTAAATTCATTGAAAAGATTTTTTTTTTTGTTCATATTGTCGCGATACTTCGTTAACCTGAGATTGGAGAGCGATTTAATAGCATTGCGATTTGAGGGATGGCTCGATGCTTTATCGAATCGAAATAATGTTAAAGATTTTTTGCAGACAAAAATATACGTTAGAAATCAATCAATAACTGATAATGTTCAACAATATCCTGCCTGTACATTATTGACACATTATCACTGATTGATTTCTACTGGCACAATAAACCAATACAAAGAAATACTCATTTTTGACTGAACAAAAGGACAAAAGATAAACGAAAAAATAATAAATGGAATTCCGAAAAGACAAAATTATTTTCTTTTCCCATTGATACAACTTTTGTTCGTTCCACAATCTACGTCAAACCTCATGTCGTATCCCATCGTATGCAAAGGAAAGGATCCTTGAGTAGGCTTTTATTTTCGCAATATTAATCTTCCGATTTGAAGAGAAAAAAATCCACTTCCAAAGATAATAATTCTCTCTAAATTTATTTGTTTGTATAATTGAATAGACCGTCTAGTAATCTAAGCTACGAAATAATTTTCAAGTATATTTATAATGACAAGCATGATTAAAATGCTTTTTTTTTCTCTTAAAAATTTGAAAATATTCAAAGATCTTAAATACTTATAGAGATTAGAAGAATCTCTGTAAAATATCATTGCCAATCGCTGAAAACAATCAATATCTTATTTTTGGTCTTAAAAGTAAATATTTCTGATTTGTTCTGAGCGATTCGGTCACACTCTTCTGCTGCAATTTATGGATTATATTTGAAGTTGAATGGATTAGGAAGAATGGATAGTAATGTGATTTATCTTGACGAAGAGATATATTATCTTATGAACTTATAGCCATATGTTATTCCGATAAATTACAATTATTACCATTCAAATTAGAAGGCATCACGTTTGTGGAAGTACTAATTCGACAAATCTGCATTCTTCTCACGGATTTTAATCTTTTTTTCAGAATCCTTCATTTGTGATTCAAAAATAGACGAATATAGTGAGTATAAAACATTTAAAACTACATTTGAAGTGATAGTCATAGTCAAGTGTGGAGCAGAAAGAATTGCATTGAAAAATTGTCCTGTAGTATATTTGTGGACAGAAACTATTGAGTAGAATAAGAATTGAAATGAATATGAAATGAGAGATGAATTTTGTGAGCTTATATATAAGAGAGTGATTATAGGATTTGTCATTAAGTTGGGATTTTCACTCTTTCTCATTCGCAAGGAAACGGATCGAATATCTGAGATAACTTTCGAAATCTATTCTGATGCATTCTCAAATATTGTTCCTTTATTGAATGCATTTTACACAGTGTCGTTTATACCTTCGTCATTTCTCTATTATTTTTCACTTCTTTGATTGAAAAATTCAGTATAATTTATGGATGGAATAATTTCTGATGATATTAGTGATGATGATTTTCATTAATTTTTTTTTACTAAAGTTTTTATATCAAACATTAAAGTAGTTAGATATTCTTCTGACCTTTGCACTTACATTCCATTCTCGTCTATGAGGAATTTTTCAAGGCATTCATTTTTGTTTTCGCCATTGGAAATTCTAAATCATTTAGAAACATTTTTGTTTATTTTAATTTTTTCATGTTCAAATATTCATATACTAGCCAGAAAAGAGTATAGTATAGGAGGAACTATCCGAGAGATTATAACATCCCAATTTTCATGCATATGTATTTCCATGCTTGAAGATCCACCGAAAAAGTCAATAAAGTCCTCACATAGACATCGCTATAAGTTTGAATTTTCTGTTTTCGTTTTGTGTGCTTTCTTGTTCCAATAAATTGAAAATTCACTTCATTTTATTTTTTATTTCAGTCCTTTCGGCTAAAGCAAAGCAATTATTTGTCGTAGGTTCGAAGACATTGGTTGAATAACTTTTAAGTTTGTGAGTTGTTTAGTTATTTGTTGTTTGCTTCTTCTCTCATTTATTTCTGAACTGTTTGGCGTATTATTCGACGTATTTATGACGTTCATAGTATAATCTATATTAACTCTAAAATAAGAACGTGAATCGGCTGAAGAAGACATTGAAGAGGAGACAGTTATAATTTGGATTTGATCAGTTTATCTATTGTTAAATTTGTTCATCGAATGGATAATATGATTAAATTATATGCTAATATATTATCAGTGAGAATAAAATTTCAAGTAAATGATTCACATTTTGCAAAATTCTTCAATTATTATATGAACTTGGGCGATATTCTTTTTAACCATAAAAAAAAACTTAACTTTGGAAATTCCCTTATATCTTGAATATTTTGCATGCTGAAATGAGATAATCAGAGTTGTTGGTCATTTTAATATATATCTAATTTTAACATTTCTTCCACAATTCATTATCAATTTGAAGCATTCACAATATCATTTTCACTTTTCATTTTGCTGTTTTATCCAACTTATCTCAATTGGTATATTTATTTTAATTTATTCCATGTTTTAAACTAATTTAACCCATTCACTACAGTATCACCATCTTTCAATGGAAATGTCATAATCAATATAAATGCGAAAATTTTTAATCGAAATTAGAATATGATAATTTTTTAAAATTTTTCTCATTTTTCATACGGCCGGGGAAATTTATATTTCTTTTCTTTACGTAATAATCGTAAAAAGCTTATCTAAAATGACTTTGAAAGTAACTAACTTTTAATTTTTCGTATTTCAACTTCTCATTCATTATTTTAGGTCTTTAACTTCGATTCATTTGATATACAAGAAAGAACTTCCCATCTACTGCTCATCATTTCGGTGCAAATTGCTACGGCACCATAAGAACAGGTTGTGAGTCACTTAATGCTTTAAATATGCATGCCATCCACTCCTCCTCTTGACGTATTATCATGATATTATCACTCTTAGGCCAACTCCATATCTTCTCAGTGATATTTCCATCACTCTACTATATGCTTTGCTTTTCTCTAAAATACTTTCCTTTTACCTCCTGTTGAAGTTCTTTTAATTCCGAAACTTCATGGAAAGAGTCTTTATGAAATTAGTAATTTGGTGAATTCGATTAATTGCACACTTATTAACCAGAAAAATCTATAATCTTATCTTTCTAGTTATAAAAGAAAGTGTAGCAAATGCAATATAAGTTGAGATCTGCCTTCTCTTTGCATAGAAATAGATTTAATGGACCTGATGTATTATAGAAGAGCTGTAAATGAAGAGCTCTTCTGACTTGCGATTAATTTAGAAAAGATTGTTTTCAGAATTGTTTGATGAATTTCCTTCAATTTTCTAGAAATTTGTTCATCGGATTTATTTTCAAATGTATGTATAATTTCACTTTATTTTAGATGCTAAAATATCAAGTACGATCGAGGAAACTATGTAGCAAATATCAAGGCAAAACAATTCGAAGTAGCAACGTTAATACTTTATCACATTCGTTTGATAAACCATTTTCATCATCAATATCACTGGAAGAGACGATTCATATTTGCGACCGATCCAATTCTTTAAATTCCCTAAGTTCCATAGATAGCAGCGATGCTACTGAATGGGTTTGTGTATTATGTTCTTTTTTTTCTTGCAACTTTCTCATATGACTCATTGGCCAAACTGTTGGAAAAATCTGGATTTCAGTTTTGTCGCAAGTTCTTCTGGACCATTTGACAATGAAATGTTTATATTAATGGAGACAGATTTAATTGCCATTTGAAGTTTTGTTTCAATAGAAAGTTAATCTTGTTAATTCTTTGTATTTCTTCTGCTCAAGTTAACTCATAGGATATTTTTATTATTTATGGTTTCCCAATCATTTTTTGATTGGGGAAATTTAATAGAGAACAATTTTGATAAGAGAATTTTATTTTTCAAACGTAAAGTATTCTCAAAGTACAGCAATTGTTATAGCAACTGGATGAAAAAATTTGATCAATTTTTAATGATAATATTAACGAAATTGATTAAAAAGGACGGAATTAATTGAGCAAAATGATCAAACAGAACTGATTAAACAAGTTGATTAAACATTAAACAAAAATTATTAACGGAATTGAATGGAATTGATTAAACATGAAATCACAATTCCTATGTTTATTGGGTACTATGGGCAATAAGTGCAAGGCATTAAACTGATTTATTTTTCCCTTTGATAAATGACTTTTTACTTGCATTTATGCTGAGATATCAAAAAAACCATGTGGTAACAAGATGGATTACTTCTGCGATTTACTGTCATTCTCTACATTTATGTGATAACATAAAATCAGTCACTTTATGATGCTTAATAATTTTTGAATTTCTGAAAAGAATTCGGTAACAAATTTTTATGAAAAAGATTCAATTCAAAATTTGAAAATTTAGATCTAGTCTTACTAAGATTTACTTCTTTCCAAAAAATTTGTCAGAATAGTATAATTGTAGGGTACGTTGCGTATTTATACTGGTGATATCAAAGAGGACACCGATTATAAAACCTTAAAAATTTCTACCAATCATACAGTGAAAAATATTGTTGAAACAATTTTGACAAAATTTCGATTATTTAAAGACCCTAACTTATTTGAAATTATCATGGAAGTTTCTACTCGCTATAATGGAGAACAGGTAATCAATTCGTGATACTTTTCAAATATATGAGTATGATTAAGTATTGAGAATCAAAAAGAGCATAATGAGCAAAGTATGATTTTTTATCGAATTTGTTCTGATAATGCAGAATTGACACAAATGCGTCTTTCTAACCGTCTATTTATACAAATTTGGAAACACTACAAAAATCTCAGGCCTCAATTTGTTTGCAAATAAATCTGTCTATCCAATTTCTTTCGACGAATATTCCTTGAAATCCTCGCTCACTGCAAATCAACGCATTTCTCCGTTAAGAAAATTATAGCAAACTGGTGCATCTTTTGAATACATTTTTTTTAGAATAAGAAATAAAAATATTTAGAATTGTTATCATGAATAATATGTAATTTAATCTTAAACTTAAGATCAATTTAAAGTTTTGGTCTGAAAATTCTTCAAGATCATTATGGCTTGCATAATGACTTGATAAAATATATATAAGTTATAAAGTAAATAATTGGACTCGAAACTTATTTGAAACCAATTATTTATTTTATAACTTGAACTGTCAAAAATTAATCATGAGATTTAGGTGAAAACTCCTCTGTCGTTGCCTCAAGAAGCTCGACCTCTCGAGTTGCAACGTTGCCATCCTATGCATATGTCGCGATTCCTGATAACTATGTCTACAAATGGTGTCTTAGTACGGATATATGACTATTTACTCTCTCCAAAGGTTGTGCTATTCCTTATTTTATGAATATTTCTTGTTTAAATCCTTCTCAATTTTTCATTTTTGTCTTTAAATTGATTCTATAAAAAAAATCCTTTCTCTATTCAGGTATTTTCCATAGAAAGAAATGAAACAAGGACAGCTCATTTTTGTGCATTTGTTTCATTTTATTCCTTTTGCAAGATTCTAAAGAAATAAAGTCCTTGTTCTAACACTTCGAGAATCACCAATCTGATAAGTTTGTAACTATTTTGATGATCCTTTTAGTGAAGAAGAAATCGTTAGCTATTGAGCTAAATTTTGGGATCAATAATGTATATTCATTACATGTGAATTAGTAAATGTGGTAAATAATTATTGTTATTACCTATAATATATTAATAATTGTGATAAATGGATGTAGGAGAATTGTCCGTTAGAAATGACGAAGCTAAATTAATTAATTTTGATTAATCAATTAACAAATCTATGAATAATAAGCAATAAATAACATGATTTTACATAGAGTACCTACAAATCGATGTTCATCTCCCCACGAACAACTTGTTATGAAGTGATCGTTCTGCTGCTTGCAATGGACCGACAGGCTGGACCACCAACTAATTTTCGGTTATACCTATCGGAGACAGATAGTGATCTGAATATGGATGATACCTTGGCTGACCTCTACTTAGTATTAGCTAATGATCAAAAAATCATAATTCGACCCATCTCCTGAAATATTTGTTTCTATTATAATCCATAGCTCAATGACGCGAACTGTGCTATAATTCGATATATTGTTGTTTGATACGATATGAGTTTGCTGGGAAATGATTGAAAATTTTGTTTGTTGTACTTAATTTTGCATGATATCAAAAGAGTCTCAGCAGAAGACTCAATATACATGCTGCGAATATCTTCTCGAAGTTAAAATATAATGATACATGTATGGTAACGTATGATTCAGATTCATGAACTAATTGGAATTTTGGCCATCCAATAAGTTTGCTTTCTGCAGAGAAAATTGCTTTGACTGATTGACTTTTCATTTCAAAACGTGCAATGTTTCGATAGCGACGACTTAAATATTACCATGTCTTTTCTTTCGATCTTAGGCGAGTTTTGCTGTAATAATACAATTATTCATTTAAAGATTTATTACTTGATCGCTTATGTTATATTATTATTATTTGAATCTTTTATCACTTCTTGCTTAAGTTCGGCACCATAAAAATGTCACAGTTGATAAGATGGCATCATAACATTTCTAAGAATTTCCATGTTTGCACCTGACAAATCGACTACGATCAATGGTTTGGTCATATTTGCAATATGATTTATAGGTTAATTTAATTATATGTATAATTTGCTTACGACATTATGCAATGAAATTATCACCATCAAGACATAGAAAAACTGCAAGAATTGGGTGGGCGAAATTAAAAGGATCATTTAAATTGCTTGCTTTGGTATTTTGCTTGTCACATTCAAAGATAAAATTATTCAAATATATCGATAGCACATCATTTTTTTGCGATTTATTCGAGAAAACCAAAATAATTGAGGATTTTACACTATTGAAGAAGATTCAAATCCTGACACTTAATCCGATTGTAGCCGCCGGACTGAGGTTTGAGATAAATCTGTTATGTAAGACGAATTGGGAAATAATTCTTTTTTTTTTTGTTTTTGTTATCCATGAAAATAGAAAATGGAAATGAAGGGCTATAAGTCCTTTGTATTTGTAAGCTAAAATAGAATATTTAATTTTCTTTTTCTTCGAAACCATCATTTTTAGCAAGCGTCAAGACAAAAAAATTATTCAGTGCTAAATGTTGGATAAGAATACTTTGCTGGAAAATGGAAAGATTTGTGGCGAATTGATCCTGCTGTTTATAATTTGGTCAAAGTGATCCAAATCAGTCTTTCGTACCAAAGAACTGCTCAACAATTGATCCATCTTGAAATTACTTCAGTCTCTTTGCTATGCATTCTTAAGAACTGTATAACTATGTTTATACATAGATTTCATAAATATTATTGGTTAAACTGATTATGTTGAGTTGGTATTTTCAACAAAATTAAAAAATTGAACTTGTTTTTCTCACACGAGCTTCAATAAAACTAAATTTTTTGAAATTTTGAACTGAATTCTTCGCATTAGTATAGGTTTTTACAATCATTAAAATTGTTTGATTTCCTCTCTCATTCCTATACCAGAATAAAGTATCCAGATTATTTTATGGGTGGAACTTTTGAATATAATCAAGAATTATTTCCGATTGTGCAAAAAAAATAAAATTAACGAATTTATTATACATTAGCAAATCCATAATTTAAATTCAATCCATTGATGTTGATCCATAATTTAGATTCAATCCATTGATGATAAATCAATACTGATAAAAAAGCGAACGCGACAAATGACAGTGAAAATGACAAAGAAAAAAAAATAATTTTATGACAAGTAAAACAGAAACAGTTTGAGTTTTAAGGCATTTTTTTCATAGTTGAGCCAGAATTTATTGTAAGTTAGGCATTTAAAAGATTAAAATCACGAGATTATTTTTATTCATGAATTTTGTTGATAACGAACATTTTGGTGGATTTTGACTTCAAATATTCATTTACTGCTATAAAAATTACTTAATATGAATATCATGAAGAATCAAGAAAGAATATAAACAGCATTTGGATATTGTACTAATTATATTAAAATTTGACTTCTTTTTAAAGTCTTTTTCAATAGATTTAGCAAACGTGAATTATTTTAAAAATCGCTTCAGCACCCTCCCTATTCAATGAAATAAACGCATTGCGCAACAAGTCTGGCCATTCCAACGTTACGAGCAGGTTATGAAATACACCGTTTTTCCCTCACTGTCGATATCGCACTTACTGATTTCATTTAAATATTTCTGGAAAGTTAGGAAAATACTGGCCTAGAAACTCTAATACAAAGCATACATCTTCTAGAGAATCTTACTATCCAGCTTCTGGAAAAAGCGATTGTTCCAAATGGGAGTTTGATATTATTCAATGCTTGGTTTCCTTAGCTTTTAGATATTATTTCTCCTCAATTTCAAACAAATCCTTTTCTAGCTGCGTAGAAGGAGTGAAGAAAGGAGGCAAGAGAATGGCAAGTGGACAGGATTCTTCGATTTTTTAATGAGTAAGAAAAAAAACATTTCTTTAATTTTTAAGATTTCAAATTTTTTTAAATATAATCTCATTTTTTAAGGCTAAATTTAAATGATGACAGATTACGGTTGCTGTATGATTTTGAGGAAGATTGCATGGATGATTTGCCGAGGAAGAAGAGTTTCTCGCAAGCGTTGCAGGTCGATTATCATTTAAAACCATCTGTAGAAAGGTAAATTATTTCCAAACAATTAACTTAGGTGAAAGCAACAGATGAATTAAGAAGAGATTGTATCATTGTAAATTTCTTATCGTTTGCGAATACGACTTGGTCGGTTGGCGATCACACCAGTACAATGAAAGTATCAGTTTTTTCTAAGAATCAAGAAGCAGCCATATGAGCCAAAGATTCCGTGAATAGATCATCCATTATGTATATGCACTAATTCCCAATTTCAAGAAAATGATAAACACGAAGATTTAGTGAAAGTTGTAGATTTCAGAAGTCATAGCTCGCAAGTCCGGCTAAATGATACGGTAAATAAAGATTGCAATATGAAATCAATTTCTTCGAGAAAGAGAATCTAAAACTCTTTATTACTAAGAGGAATCAGCCAAGCGATGCTACAGAGTTGGGTTGACAATGAAGGAAATTCTAGGAATTTAGCAAACACAGAAGTAGTTAGAAGCAATGATTCAAGTATTATAGAAAAGAAACCCTTAACAGGAAAAAGAAAATCAGGAAATTACGGAATTTATGCAAATATTAGTAAAAACGATGAGGAAGAAAAGAGAAAACTGCACTGTATGGCTGAATTTCCAAAAACATGTAATGTTTACCAGATTACGAAAAGGTAAGCTAGAAAATGTTTTGTTATGCATCTTTTTAAATTTTTTAGAATTTTTGTGGAAATAAAATCTTTAATGGCACAGTAACGAAAGACAAATATATTTCGCAGGCTGGTCAAATTGCACCCATCACTAGAAATATGCAAGCACCATGCACTCCTCTGTGGAATTCAAAAGAATATGTCACGTTCTGTCCGATTAAAGTAGAAACAATCCCTATATCAAGTGGAAGGTGCAATCTGCTTGGAAACTTGCTCAGATCAAGAAGCCTAAAATATTCAAGCATTATCTTTTCAATAAAATCGAGAACAATATAATTCAAAATGATGCTTCGCATTTGATGCAATTCACCATTTGCATTCTCTTTCATTTCATTATTTTATCGAAAAAGGATTGGGCGATCTCTGTAATCCAATGAGAGCATTGCTTCTTAAGGAGTTTTTTAAAAAATATTTCATGGATCTGTATTTCCATTGGAGCATTAGAGATGGGAAGAGAACATGAATTAAAAGTTTTCAATTTCAGAAAATCATTTATTCATCGGGATGAAGTTTATACATCGATAACAGACGCAATTAAGATGCCTAAGATGATGCACGCCCAAATAATTCAGTCGAATAGCCACTTCGTCCAGCATCTTTGCAGTGGAACTTGATAATGCGACAGTTAGGAATTTCGAGCAGGTAGAATGTGAAGATGATTCGAATCTTTGGAGAAGATCCGAATTCTTTGAATTTTCGAAAGCAAAAAAGGAGTTTTACATCAAGTTTCAACAACAGATGCATTTAGTTCTTTTTTTCTTTTTTTTTCCTTCCAAGACTAACGCTAGCAATTTAACGATTTCTGGGAGAAAAGCTTCGAACTGTCTTGTTTTTCACCACTGATTGACACATAGGGTCCGTATCTTTTCATATTCTACGTGCCTTGATTGCTAACTCTGTCCACTTTTCCGCATAATAATCTCTCTAATTTTTTTATCAAATTTTGTATAAAAAAAAAAAAAAAAAAAAAAAAAATTACTTGTTGATAAAATTTAAGGTGAGGAGAATTCAATTTGAAATTAGTTTCTGTTAAATCTTTTACTTTAGATTTCTAGTTGCACGATCGGAAGAGGGACACAAGAAAGAAGCATACAGCCATTAGCATGCTGCATCACAGATCTCGCGGATATTTGTAGAAGTCGAGAACTATTATCGGAATCAGCGAACAGCGATATGAAGGAAACTATCTCATACGTACATCTTCAAATGTCGAACCTGATGATTGAACGCACCTATTGTTCAGTATAACGAATTAAGAAATATATTGAATGATATAACTTTTTATTTCTCAGTAGCATCTGATAACGATTGCAATGCAATTGTTGCTCTTGCACATATATTTTTTTTGTATTTCATAGTAATAATGGAATCTTTTCTATCATTACCTCCAACAAATCGATGCCTTCTATTTCCCATCACGATGCCTCTTTGCAAATATCATAATCCTAACATTGTGCATTTAAACAATCTGGCTGAAAACAGCGTGAAATGTAAAATTTGAAGCTATAATCTTTTTGGAGCAATTTGAAATTGAGGCAGGGCGGAAATGTCCTGAAGATGAGGCGGTACTATTTAACATTTCCGTAACGTCTGGCATAAGTCTTTTTTAGGTCAGCGGCTTTCAAAATATGCAAATTTTAGGCTTACTGGTGGACTATTTCATTTACTTTGAGATTGAATGAGTCTTCGGGAATGGTTGCCCTTAGCTGTCCAGCTAGAAGAATTTCCGCCTTGCTCGTTATTTGCATGATTTATTGAGAGATTTTTAATGTTTTCCAGTGCTGTTATTGTCTTAAAAATCACTAGGTGACATGCACTGAAATTAAAATAAAAAGACGAATATTAAATTACTTATGGCGAATGGGAAACAAAACTGCTTGTCCGGGAAAAGGTACATTTCAATGAGTAAATTAAACTGGACCGGACTTGCTCATTTTGTTTTTTAATCTTATATTGCGTTAAATTTTATGAAAGCATTTTTTGTCATGAATTTTTTCTTTGAAGAAAGAAGTTAATGTCAGTGAAAAGTAAGGACGTACGATTTTATCGCATTGATAAATCTGTGAACAATTAATTTTTATGTTTATTGTCAATACTGCAAATAATTGATGGCAAAGTAATATTTAGAATAGAAAATTAAAAAGTAGAAGTTTATGGAATAAAAATTATAACAGCCGGGATTACCGAGTCGAAGAATTAAAGTCGAAAATATAACAGTTACAGCCACAAGTTTCAGCCGAAATTTTACCGGATTCGAGTTTTCTACCGGCACTGGCCAAACCAAATTTTTGAATAATTCAATCCTAGATAAGTGAATGTGGTTCATAGAATACAAAAAAGAGAATCACATAGCTTTTTCATGCTGTGTAAGAGACTGGTATGAGAAAGGATATAATTTTTGTAATAATTAGCATATCGAATGTGAAAAAACTTACATGTTACATGATTAACATACACGATGTGAATCTTTACATGTTACATGATTAGCATACAGGAGTTGGATAACGATTCAAATAATTTTTTGTAGTTTAAGTATTTTGAGATAGAAAAGTTTTTTTTTTGACAAGTTATTTCGGGTTTTCCTATGTTTTCAACGGTTTGTAAATTTTTAAAGAAAACGATTTAGTCTGGAAAATTCAGTACAGATAGAAACTCAGCTTCACTGAAATATTCTTTCAAATATAACTACTTAAATTCAGCTAGATACTTTAATAAAGATTTATTCAAATAAAATAGACAACATCAAATACTTTATTTTTGTCAAATTTAAAATCCTTTTTTTCACTTCCAAGGTTCTGTTAATCCTTCCAGTATGTTATTCTGAAAATTTGAAATAAGACCGATTCAAGACTTACTGTCATTTCGTTCATCATCTAATATAGAGTGTGCAAAGTTTCATTGAAATCCTTGAATACAGTGAAGATAGTAAGCAGAATTTCTATTGGATTGGGAGATAGTATCTGCGATTTTCAGGATAATCTCATAAAATTAGCTCGGAAAAGAAAGTAATAAGAAGCAGTTATCTATGCACTGCGTCCAGATACCGAAAGGAAGAATATTAATTCGGAGTCATCTGAAATGTTCAGTCAGGAAGAGAATCCCCATGAAGAGTACCGCTGACGAAAATCAGGACGAACAGAACACATCAGTCTGTACTATTCTTAAGTTTCTGTTAGTCTCGAAATCAAACGTCATAAGAAAAGAGGGACATTATTCATGTTCATTCTCCCCGGGATCTGTCTTTTCTTTAAAAAAAACCGAGAAAAGTTCGGTGGGTGATAGCTCCTTTATGAAGTCAATTTATCTCAAATCCTGTTAGAAAAATCCGAAAGATTATTATAAACAGGGAGTGTTAAAGGTCAAGAAACGCGAAGATAGTTTCAAAGAGACCAACAAGCCGATAAACATATTTACTGCCAAGAGGGTAAACATGTTTACCGCCAAAAGGATAAACATGTTTTATCCTTTTGGCGGTAAATATGTTTACTGTAATTGTTAGTAAACAGGAAGAACTTACGCTTTGTATCGAATTGATGAATGGATGACCAATTAATTTGCAAGTTTATTGTTAATACCATAGATAATTAATTGCAGAGCAATTTATAGAGCAGAAGAATATGAAGTAGAGATTTGCAAAATTGAAATAACAGCAGTCAAAAATTGCCACAAGCCGCGAACTTTAATTCCAACAGCCGAAATTACCACACCAGTTATTAGCACTCCCAGATTCAAAAATCACTTTTTATATAGATAAAGGTGTGGCTTATAGAATACAAAAAAAAAGGGGGATTACACAGCTTTCGCATGCCGTGTAAGAGATATGTATGTGAGAAAAGATATATTTTTCATTATAAATTAGTATAAGATGCAAATAACCTTACATGTCATATTTAAATTGGATAATGACCCAAACAGAACAATTTTTTGTAGTGTAAGTATTTTGAGACACAAAAGTTATTTTCGAAAATTGTTTTGAGTTTTCCGACATTTACCGCCAGAAAGCGGTGAACATGTTTTCCGCCAAAACAATAAACATGTTTATCGCTAAAAGTATAAACATGTTTGCCGCCGAAATGATAAGCCTCCAAAAAACTCCGATTAATGAATAAACAAAGTAAAGTCGACCAATCATGAGGCGACATGTTGGAGATCAAAGAAGGAGGGGGAGATCCAAAAGGATTTATAAGGTTTAGATTTTGGAGCAGAGTGAATTTTCTATAACAGTTCAGTTTGAGCAAAGGTTGCAGTTGAAGCCATCATGGACAATCACAGTGATTTGATTACTTCATTGGACTATACAGGTGAAGATCCAGTAAGTTTGGTCAAAGTTTCATCAATGTTTTCTTGCTCTCTCTATGATAATGTCGTTTATTTTCAATTCCAATCAACTGACTCTATTATTTTTATTTTATTATTGCCCAAGTTGACATCTTTTCATGTTATTAAATAATCAGTAAATAAAATATAGATATAGAAATGATTGATTGTAAGCGAAGTCAAAAAAATGTTCTCATCAAACTGTTCTATTGGTTTTTGTTACATTACAGATACTTATAAAATATTCTAGAAGCTTGCTTAAAATTCTTCTGCAGTGCTCTCATGCGAGCTGTTTCAGTTTATTTTATGTTGTGTTGCGTGTATTTTAGGATATAGAGACTTTGAAAAATCGCATGAAAGAAATTGAGGAAGAAACTCAGTTAATACGCCAAATACAACGCAATGTTGAAAAACAAATGAATATGAGCACAAGCAATAATACTTCTCAAAGTTCAGCCTCAATTAAAGCCAAAATTGAAACAGATAGTAGATCTGTTTATGTGGGAAATGTATGCATCTATTTTCATTTATACTTTTCTTTTTTGATCTTTTAAACTATCTGTTTAAAAGAATGAATAACATCATCTTTTAAATGTTTTTAAATGTTATTACATTGTATATTTCTATGTAAAAGTATTCGATTTTTTGTGTGAGGCTTTAATTTTATACAATCATAGGTATAGGTTGATTATTGTTCGACTGCTGAAGAACTGAAAGCTTATTTTTATGGGTGTGGTTCCATAAAAAGAGTAACAATTTTAACAGATAAATTCACAGGTCATCCGAAAGGGTATGTATATTTCATACCTCAATCTTGCATCGTAGAAAAAAGAATGAATTTTTGGAACATTTCGTTTTATCCTAAAATAAATGGCTTAAATTCATATGTAGTTAATTTCTTGTACTTTCAATTGTTGAATTAAACGGAATGATTTTCCAATTAAATTTTTTTGTCATTTCCAGAAATGCGTGACTTTTCTGGTTATTACACAGAATACTTTTTTGCTTTGAATAGTTGAGTAAATGTCAGGCCATGTTTTTAGGTTCGCCTACATTGAATTTGCTGATAAAGAAGCGGTGCAGACTGCTCTAGCTCTCGATGAATCATTGTTTCGCGGCCGGCAAATCAAAGCTAGTTTTTTGCGAAATATTGATTATGATTAGCAGATGACCTGTTTTCCATGTTGTTGAGTCCGTTTCACATGACTATCTTACCGCAATTCAATGCGAGAATAGTTTTAGGTTTGTGCTAAACGAACAAATCTGCCTGGTGTAAGTATAACAGGCCGACCATCGCGTGCACGTGGCCGTCGAGGTGCGCGTGTAATTGTGAAATATATCTACGCTGGTTATCGGGCTAAGCGACTGCCAAGGTAATAATTGTTAACAAATGAATTTTTTAAGCGAATTTGTAGGTTTCGAAGTCATTATTCATGTCTTTCTTTAGAATTTGGATACTTATTTTAGATTCACATTTGAAATCTGAATAATTTTTGACGAAACACATCTTGAATTCGTTTGCTTTTTTCTTTTTTCTTTACAATATCAGCTTTGATTTATTAAAGACGTCGTGGAATTTTCGTGCCATACTAAATATAGTTTTGAAATTGTCGGAATGGGCAGAAAAAGCAGCGAGTGATACTGTTGCTTGGATTTGGCATGTGGACCTTACTAATGTAACAATCTGCTACATATTTTTCATACTTTTGTTCGTTTGTTGTATTTTATGGATTAGCTATTTCTGTTTTCCAGATTTTACATTTCGGATCAGTTTTCTTTTTTCCTTTAAAAGATTCAGACGGATTCCGGCATTGTTTTATATTGAAATTACTCATTTAAAATGTAGCGAAAAACATTTCTGTCATTATAATTTATTTAAAATTCTTGTATTGCTTAAAATGAAAACTGAATCTTAAAAATTATAAAGATCTTATATATTCTCTCAGATTTTAAAGATAGATTACTAAAGAAATGTGAATTCTGTAATTTATTTGATAACTGTGTTTCCAAGAATGAAAAAATAAAATACAAATTAGAATATAGATGTAACTGAATAACTCAGATAGAATTATTGCCTTAATTTTGTTGGGAAGCTAGGCAGTAATTGAGTAGATAAACTATAGCCGCATCAATTTTTGGCAGTAAATTAGTCGAAGTTTATCTATTCATTTACTGCTTAGCTTTCCAGCAAAATTCAAGGCAATGATTCTGTCTGATTTATTCAATTATATCTATATTCTAATTCGTATCTTATTTTTACTATTTTTTGAAATACGATTTTCAAATAAATTGCAGGATTTACATTTCTTTAATAATCTACCCTTAAATCTGAAGGAATCCATAATAAGGTCCCCGTAACTTTTAAGATTCATGAAATATATCCAAAACATTGAATTCCAAAATTTCGTTTATTTCTTGATGTGAAAGCAAGTAGGATATTGTAAAGATTTTGAGAGAATAGTACAAACGTTTTTTTCGATGAATTAAGAAATAAGAAACAAAGAGCATCTTGTCATTTTATTGATCTCTATTAATAACTCTCTATTAATTTTTCTTTGATCCTCTTTGATCTAACCTCAATACTCTTCAATATATTTGTGCACCTTTCATAATGTTCAATATCATCCACATTATTTGATGATTAAAAATATATGTTGTTTTTGCTGGATCGTTTTTTGTAAATTTTTTGGCCAGAAAAAGTCATTTGTTCTATACTATCTTGTTCATGTATTTCAAGATTCCTTAATGATGATTGGGCTCAAAAAACAATATTTCCTTCAGTAACGATTGCAGCACATCTTCCCCATTTTTCTCACTATTCGAATTCTTGCCTTTTCTAGTGCTAAAAGTTTCAGCTTTCTGAACATAGTGAATTTTTGAACGTTCTGAACTTTTCTTCGATGCAAAATCAAAAATAATACAAAGTGAATCATTTCACCATTCTGTTAAGTTCGGATTTCAAGCTCTTTTTCCAAGTACTGTAAAAGGATAGTAATAATAACAATAATAGTGGTAGAAGTACGAATATAACTTGCTCTATTTTAATCAAATATTTCGTTAAAAAAATTTTTGAAAATTCAAAAATTTAACTAATCAATTTTTTAGGTCCATTATACTAGTATAAATAATATTCAAATGCATTCGATGATGATAAATCATCAGTTGCAGTCGACGGATTTTTTCAACTCGGTGATTTACTTCCTTCACATGCAATGTTCAGGGAGAAAATAAACTATAATTCTTTTATGAAGCAAGAGTTCACTTATGCATAATAAAAAGGCGAATATTTTACAATTTAAATGGAAACATTTTTTCAAATTCAATTATTTTTCAGATTTCAGTGTCATATATTTATTTAAATGATGAAGTTTAATGCTAAAATTTCAGGAGAATCATTTTATTTGGCAGTTATTCTCAATTTTTTTTCTTTTATTTTCTTATTTAAATGATCTATTAAATAAATATAAATATCAATACATTTCGTTACCAATGTAAAAGAATAGTAATAATAACAATAATAGTGGTAGAAGTACGAATATAACTTGCTCTATTTTAATCAAATATTTCGTTAAAAGAATTTTTGGAAATTCAAAAATTTAACTAATCAATTTTTTGGGTCCATTATACTAGAATAAATAATATTCAAATGCATTCGATGATGATAAATCTTTTGATCATTTGGATCAATGGTACCAGAGATTTGATCGCTTTGTTAATTTGTATATTAAATGCAGATATGATTTGGAATTCTTTTAAAGAAAATATGAAACTCTAATCGCGAATTCGGATATCTTTCCATAACGGGAAGATAAAAACAGAAACGATTTTCGTAAATTATTACGAAAGATCGATTATCTTATTGTTTTGACTAAACTGGCGAATTCTCGCGAACAGATTGTATGAAATATAATTTTATACGAAAACTGGAACTGTCAGCATATTGATTTCAATGAAACTTGCTACTGATAGTTATTACCGCAATATTATTCTGGAATTCTTGTGGCCAAAATCAGTAACAATATTGAATTTGTCAAATCTATTAAAAGGAGAAAGCTTTATAAGAAGTTGAAGAAATTCTTGATTTTTTTCCAAAAACTTTCGCTTTATTCTGTCAAAAATATTCCAAATATGCAAATCTTATACAACGGAAAATTTTTTGATATTTTTAATGTTATCTTAAGCGATCAATTATTTTATCATTGCGAAGAATTAAAAGAAGCATTTATAAATCATTTTATTACTCCTAAAATTGTGGTATATAATTAGAAATATGCATGAGATTTCGCAAATGTTTTCACGTTATAACAAAATCATTATTGATTATTGAAAATCTTTTCATTTACTTCCAGGATCGCTTCGTTTTCCAAATAAAACATTCAAAATTCCACGACCAGACTCTTTCTTTTTCACGTGCATCAAACGATTCGGTTCTTTTGTATCACTTGCTACTCGCATTACTAGCGGTTTCATATCAAACTGGGAGAAAAAAAAATCAATTCTAGATTTTGTTCGTCGAATTTTTTTTTTTAATTATCGAAAGAAATATTTCAATAAATTTTCAGTGTTTATCGGTCAGTATTGTAATATAACGACAAATAATGATTTGTTGTATTATAATCGATCAATTGTTATCATTTAGAAAAGAAAAAACGTTAAATGTTGATAGAAAATATGTGCTTAAAGCATAAAGTTGAAACATTGATTACCTTCCATGTTTAAAAAATGCAAATAGAAGTTTTTCGTTTTTGATATAAAGACTACTTGCTTCGCTCAATAGAATTTACTGCTTAAATTTCATGCTAAACGTATTTTTACACTTTATTTCATCCAACTTTTGATTAAAAAATTCGACAATGCTTACTTGCAATGAAGTGGGTGATTTGTAGAATGACGTGCGTAGTATACTTTTTAACGGGAATTGTCTTCCAGCGTTTGCACGTATCCTTGCTGCTTCACGTTGTCCGATTTTCACTGCATCTAATGCCATTTTCGGATTTCGATCACCAACCAATAGCAATACTCGATTACTTCTACATATATTAAGTATAATTTCTGTAAAAATTTTGGGAAAAAAAAATTAAATATGAATAGATGATAGTTTGAAAGAGTTCACATAGTGTACCTAAAGGAATGAAATTCAAATTTCAAAAATATTGGATGGGATCATAAAATGTTCAAAATTATACGAAATATAAATGTAAAAACAAGAAGGAATATACATGGAAGCTGAATCTTCAGGTTCTTCCCTTTCAACAACAGTGGAGACGCAAGATGCATTTCGCAAACCAGCAATTATCCGTTCTTTTACATCTGCTTTCGAATATACCTGATATTACGGTAATCGATGATGGGTGACAAAAAACAGGTAAGATGATATTTCGTTTTATAGCTTTGATTCAAAAATTAAATTTAAGTTTAATCTCAAATTCAATAAGAACACAATAAATGGTGAACTACCCGAACACCATCAACGTCGAGAATATGATCACCTTCTTGATAACATTTACTCACAATACTACCATCCTTACATCTCGTCACCACAATTTGATTATGCACTTGCTGCAAATCATCATGAATTCAAGATAAATGATAATTCTAGGCCTACCTTCGGTGAAATCACTTGATCTTTTGTGATCTTTCTGTATATCTTTTCCACTACTTCTCGATACAGTAGATCGATAATTTTCTAAAATGAACTACCTTGACAGAAAGGCCAAGTTTCATTCCATTGATCCGATGCAAATAAGCAATGAAGTATTGGTGATGCTTCTTTGTAACAAGGCCGATTTGTCGAGCTCTTCTATCAGTTAACGGTGTCTTCCACAACTTTCGTTCCACTTCTATTTTCACCATTGGAAACAAACGCTTTATCAACTACAATAATCATAATATTATAATAAAATAGCAATTTGGTTGCATTAAAAATTGAAAACGAATTATTCAATTTTTGAAATTTACAGTATCCATCAAAATTAGAAATTCTTTTTGCATCAACATAAATGAATTATCAAATGACAATAATTATAATTCGGCATATTCACGTTCTGGCGCTTTTTTACTGCAACTATTCAATAAATATTAATAATTAATAAATAACATCATTAATTGCTCATTTACATCATAAAATTGGATCTGATCTTCAACAATGACATCGTTTATGGAAATAATTACATCACCGGGATACAATATTCCATCGGCTCGCATATCTTTCTTCACATCTATTATTGTTAAATTCTTGCCAAATACAATTCCAAACTGCAGAAGAAATTATTTCATAAGTCTTATAAAGATTATCTTTATAAGAGTTATAACATCAATAATAATTCATCGATCTAAGCGTTTTTTTAAAAAGATCCCAAGACAAAAATTTCATTAAATTCAAATCTGTGCTTATTTCGAACCAGTAATATTAAATAAACAATCAGTTATATTTTCTACCGGTTCTCCCTCTTCATAATCAATTTGAACTGTGACCCGATAAGTTGGAGGAGGTACCAAAATTGATGTCGTAGCATCGTCCTCAAAAATATCATCTTCTTCACTTCTTTCTAGCATTTTCTTCTTTACTCATTACACTTTGACGCAAAAGAAAGCTGCAAATGAATTTAAATAATCAAAATAAATTTACATTACCATTATTTTATTGTTTTATTTCAATTTCTTCGATTCATTCACCATTACAATTGAGCATTTATAATGATAAGTGATTATTACGCTCAGTAACATATAAACACATGCTACATTAATCTGAATATGATAAATAGATATTATGAAACGAATTGAAAAAATATTTGCAACTTAATCTCAATAAAGAATTTCTAATTGTGTTAAATTGTGATTTTTCATAAATCTTGAAAAATTTCAATTTTTATTGTTTCTTGAATTATGCAGACAAACATAAGATGTTAGTGTACATGAAATCACTAATAGCATCTGCATATTTTGTTGTACAATTAATTTATCATCTGCGCATAATTCTTTTAAATCATATTTCGAAAATATCGACGTCGATATCCTATTAAATTTTTCACTTCAACTTATCTGCCTTTTCCTCTGTTAGAAAAAACGATTTTTTTTTTTTAAGAGGAATTCCCGAATATTGTTATTCTTTTATAAGTACAAACTGAAGCAATTTATACTTTTCCTTCTCATTAATGGATGATACTCAAGGCATCTTTTTACTTAAATTTGAATCAATAGAAGAATTGGGATGAATATGTGAACGTGGAATGAGTCAAATGAATGCGAAGTGAAACGTACGTCAAAAGTGGAATATGCGGGTATGAGAAAAATGGTGAAGATGAAGAATGGAAACCGTTCTATCTGATCTTCCGTTAATGAGACGCGTTAATATTTCGGATTGTGGTATTAATTTAAAACAGAACGATGGTGAATGTGTGACCGATTACCATCGCGTACAAAATAAAAAATGTTTCTTCTGTAATGCAGAAACCATTTTTCTACATTTTTCTTCTCTTTGTTGTGAATAATTTACATCAACTTTTGAAGTAAAATGGAACTGGTTGATATTTCACTCTATCATGAATAAAAAACTTGAGATTTGAGCAATTGGCCGACGATATATAAATAATTAATCATTCCAAAATGAACAGACAGAAATTTTCCAAACCTTTAATTTCAGAATTTTGGAACAACTTTATAATCTTAAGATGTAATTATAATGTATGCTGTTTGATTTTTAAAGACTTAAATAATTATCTAAATAAATTTTCTGTTACACTTGAAGGTACTGAAAATTACAACATATTTAATTAACATGGCTGTGCAAATTTTATTGTGGAAGTGTTTTATTGAAAAATAAGACATGCAAGAGCTAACATAACAATTGAAAAGAAATTTCGCCAAATCAGAATTCCTAGAAATCAAATCTGATCCTCCCGCTTCCCTATCTCTGCGATTGTATTTGAAATTCATGCTTGAATAGTTTATAACCTGCCACAGCATAGCATGCAATGATTGAAAGGGAAAAATTGTGCCGAAAAAGATTAATCTAGAAAGAATCTAGTCTAGCCCAATCTAGAAAGTCTCGCCAATATGAAGATTTTTTTCGAAACAAAAATTATAACAATCACATCATCCATAACAATAACCTTTAGATATGACAATGAAGATAAAATTGAAAGATCGGTAGATAACGCATTGTAATGACAATAAAAACTCAAGCAATAAAGAAATTGTGGAGTACAAAAATTCTATTGTAAGATCTATTGCAATCATCGCGGATCTATGAATTCTTTTCGAATCATTGATTAAAAAAAAGCTTTTTTTGAAAGAACTCAAGAGAAGTTTAATAAAATATAATCTTGACATCTTCTTTACCATCCAATAAACCAACTTTTTTCTATCTTCCCAGCATCAAATGATGTAGATAATATCAATCAATTTTTCCTTCACAGTTTTCCTTTACTTATTTAATTTAGATAACATATCCGATGTTTTTTTTTCTTCAACAGCCATCAGTTTCGGATTCCAACTTCTCATTTATTTCTTTTTCTGGATTAGAAATCAAAAGGACATAGAAATAGGAAAGTTCCATTGAGTTATTCAAGCTTCTTTTCCCATCTTTCATCATTTAAACTAAGCAAGAGCTATCCCAATAATAAGCGAATAACTTTTATACCTGTAAAACTTTCAGTTAGTACTCAGCGAGATATATATACTAGTTCAAATGGCAATTTTTTTTGTCTTTTTTCAATATCGGTAATTATTAATTTTATCAATTTGTCAAAATCCATTGCCATGCAAGAATCCATCATAAGCTATTGAACTATATAGTTCGTTTTTTGGTAACAAAAATATTAACAATTGCATTTTCCGGATGCCCAAACTTTCTGCCTTATCCTGATCTTCCAGGACTTAATTAGTTTTCGAGAGAAAGGCAACAAAATGTTTGCAAGAAGATTTTATTGATCTCTAAGATCTGGAATTCTTATTTTGGTGATATTTCATCAATAAATAGAAAGACTCTTTGCAAAATAATTTTTGGTTTAGAGATAGAAAAAAATGTGCAAAGACTAATTATTGTTGAAGCAAAATAATTGATAAGGGAAGATAGCATTATACTTTGAAAGTTGACAAAGACTGATAAGATTTGCAAATTATTTTGTCATTTCAATTGGCAGAGGAATTTTTAATAGAGTGATGAAGTCGAGGTTACTTGTTCCTATAGGTTTGAGAGCGAAGAACTCTGTCTGCTTTTGGCATCTTAGAATTAAGTGGGAGAAAAATTCATTGATTTTCATGCAATAATATTTTCTTATTTTCTAAAACAATAATTAGATACTCGTAAAATGGGTCATGCTAGGCTACTTGCTTTAAAATCTTATCTGCCCGTTTCGCATTACACTTATCCAAAATTCTGATTACTGCAAACTGATCGCCTCCTGAAATCAATCGGATTTTTGCTTCTTTTAAAATCAATCACATTGAGTAAACCGAATTGATTGTTTTCCTTTCATACACAAAAAAACTTCGTTAAATAGCCATATGATCACATCAACGACGAAAGATAAGATTTCTGGAGGAAGTTCTCATAAGTCTTATCTTTCGGGTTGACGGATTTACGGCCAGTGTCTTGAATCATCTATATCGGTATTTCAAATTATTGCACGAATCAAAGATCGGTATTGACAAACTTCGTTCGTAAATTTGGCAAAGATTGATATTGACAGACTTTGTTCATAAATTTGGTATTTCGTCTCCTGTTCGAACCTGTCATCTTTAGAATATTCTACGCTGAACTTTCGAGATATGTTATAAAATAGAGTTAAATTTGAAAAAAAACAAAAGACAAACAAAAGTGACATAAAATATGGTAATTCATATTCTCAATTAAGCCGTGAAAGTACTGACTTGTTTCAAAATATGCGAAGTTTAATTATTTTGAACATAAACAGTATTTTGTCTTTTTTTCCAGTGCTTCTGTTGTCGTTTTCAATTCGGCTGTTCTGAGGAGAGAAATTTTGATGTTCCATAATTCTTTGTACAATAAAAAACATTCAAAGCATTAAATTTTTAATTCCCTTAATTTAGGCTGAAAAATCAAAACTTGTTCCATTTTGCAAATTATTTTTGACTGTGAATATCTTCTAACGACTTTTTTTGATCATTAAAAACATTCCAGTTTTTAAAGACCACTTTCACTGGAAGCAATGTAATCAGGAAATGCATTGATTTTTGAGTACACTGATGTTATCTGAAGCACCGATTCATGAATTGATTTATAAAAAATATTTTTGGGAAATTGAATTTTACATATTTTGTAGTTCTTTGTCAACTATTCACAAATTAAAATTTTTCGAAAGATAATTTAGCATTATTATAAGTATGCTTTTCTTAAACTCATTAAAATCATAATATAATAAGTCAACAGAAATAATTACGAGTGCATTGTGACATTCGAAAATTAAAAAAAAAAAAAAAAAAAATGAGAAATTCATTTTTTTTCCAGGCAATTTTTTGAACTATGATTGAAAATTATTAGTTTTCGAAATCCAGGACATTTTAACCATTGCAAAATCAAAAAAGAAAAGTGGAAGGAACAATAGCAATTAGGGCATCGATATGACTGTATGCATTTTCCATTACCAAGAAAAAAAAATGAAGAAAAGCATATCATAATTTCATGAAACTTTAGATTAAATTTATTTGTTCAATGTGATCCTCGTTTTTTTTTTTCGAATGTGCAGTATTTTCGATAAATATTGAAGGCTTAGTGACAATTCTGTTTATTTTTTCATTCCATGTTCAGCTGTTTAAATATTAAATATGAATTGTACATTGGAAATAAACATGATGAAATACATTAATTCAGTTGAATTTTCTTCTATAAAACATTTTATCTGAATAATTAATGGAATCATTCAACCTAAGAGTGCATGAAATTGCCATTTGAACAAGGAACTTTTGTCATTCATCGTAATTGATTACAGCAATTGCCATCGCTAATTTGTTTAGAAGGATATTGTTCAGTAGTGATAAAACGCGATCATATCACTAAGATGATCTGGTGAGCACAAATAGATTAGTAATCAATAAAGTAGACAAGTAGGAAAACAAATAATTGATATTTAATGAATGAATACAAATAGACAAGCAAAAAATGCTTTAAAAACAAGCAGGAAATGAAGTTTTGATCTTGACAAACAAATTGATTGATGTATAGGAGATCTGAATTGGACATCTTATAGTATATTGCAATAACTGGAATTACTTTTTAGTTTTTTTTTAGAATAAATTTAAGTGGAAATTTGTGTAATAGTTAAAGCAAATGGCTAGAATGTCGCTCGTTTTCCTTCCTTTTTTTTGACCCTTGCTCTCTTACTAAACCTAAATTATCCCCAAATTAAATTCTGCTGATTCCTCTGATGCAAAAATACTGAGATTGATTTGAGATCAAGAATGATGCAAACTTAGTCAGTGGGACAAACAATACATGAAGCTTTGTTGTTTTTAAAATGTAATAAGAACTTTTACCAATCTTATGAGTTCATTTAGAATATTTTGAAAAATAAGAAATTCTAGATAAATGAGAAAGTATGAGATTGGCACATAAAAAACATTTTTTTTTCTTTCGCTTAAGACTAATATATGACATACGATATAATGACGAAGTCACTAAAATATGCCTTTTAATTTGCTTGATCTTCACTTAATAAAGGCTTACTTTTTGATTCCACTATGAATGTCATTGACTTAATTAATCTCACTAATTAAAAGACAGAAGACACACTGATCACTTAACTAATTCCATTAATTAAAGGACAGAAGACATACTGATCATTTAATCAATCCCACTGATTAAAGATTAGAAGATATACTAAACTATCACGACTTTCGTCGTTTTTTGCTATGTCAATATTTCAGTAAAATCTGCATATTCCCCGCATTTTAATCTTTGTTATTTGAAAAGCTTATTACTAGTGACTGTTCCCTAAGTTATCGATTGGTAATTTGATGCAATTTCCTGAAAATCATTACTGGCAGTTGGACGGCGCCATTTCCTCCCTTCGTTAATGTACTGCAAGGAGAATCAGTTTTTCTCTTCTCTTTTCTTTAATTCATTTTGATTTTTGGAGGAAGACCGGATGAGTTCTCGTCTTTCTCCAACAATCAGACACAACTCCTGCGAAGTTAAAGAAGCCATTTTTGATAATGCAGGACGAATGTCCCGTGTCATCTATCTACACGCATGTATGTCGCCGTCCTTTTCCTCCAACACTGTCTGGGTCAAATGTGGACAGACGGCACTAGTTAGTGTCTTTTTCTGTCATCTAAATTGTTTTTTATTTTGATCATTTCAAAAGAAAGTCTGTCTTGGTAAGAAGGATTTTGGCTCCTTTTTTAGTCATGCAGTCAGAGCTATTTCAGGCCATAACTAATTAATCAATTAAGTTTATCATTTGCAGCCCCCCGAAACTAGTCCATTTGTTCAATCATTTATTTTGAGATATTGTGCTGCTACAGTGCTCAACACATTCGCTTTATGTCTGCTCTTTTTTTTGCGGTTTTCCTTGCTAGGACATTAAAGTTTGTCCTGTACCTGTGTTTATGCGAACTGTACGTGTGTTCACGTGCGTGATTCATGTTCCACGTCAACTAATGTCATTCTGTCCAGTATATACTGCATGGGGGCAAAAAAGGTTGAGATGTATTTTTCCCGCATCGCAGTTTTGGGTGCGTTGTTGACTGCGTCTGTCTAGTCGGATTGAGCCATTGTGATAGAATGGGTTCAATCTCACTTATCATCTGCAAGTAGTGCATCTGGATACGTAAATGGAAATAACAACCATAGGAAGAAAAGTAGTGACCCAGTAGGGTCGATGGTACTTCTTGAATTAACGGCCAACGCCTCCAATACATGTAGCTGTTTAAATCGTTCAAAGACGATCGAAAAACATTTGGATTTTACAGCTGCACAAATGGCATCTCCGGTTCCTGTCTCTGGACTTGTTGAAGAGAGCAGAGCGATATGCATCTCTTCTCACTTCCTGCAATACTCCTATCTCTCAACGTTCTCATTTTATTGAGAGGCGTTCAGTTGTGATATATTTAGTGAAAATTTCCAGTTCATTTTCAAGTCGCTTTTTTCATTTCTGTCAGCGAAAATGCACAAATACGAAAACAGTGCACTTTTTCACTTCGAACTTCTCTGGAGATGAATATCTACCAGAATCTTGCGCTTTTCATATTTTTAACTTCCAAACCGATTAAAAGAGATACAGTATCGCATTTTGTGATTTATAGCTAGCTTTTAATATAGAAGCCCTAATGAATCTTAAAAATCGCTAACAGAGAGTGCGATATCATGAAAAGAGTTCAGATTTCAGATTCCTTAACAAAGCATTAGAAATATACAGCACATTTGCAGAGAATTCATTCATCATTTTGATTCCCTGTGGATTTAAAATTTCTCAGTTCAGGGAAATTGCTCAGGGCCCTGTTCACCGACTAATCTCATAGAGATCTCCTACAGTATTAAGCCGGAAGGATAGTCAAAACTTTTGATGCGAATTTTATCAAGAATTCCTTGAATTTCCATTTTTTACTTGATTTATTTGACCTTTTAAATTCAAACTCTTTATGAAAAGGAATGTTTTGCACATTTGTGCCACATTTCCATTCTTCATTTCCTTCTTTATGAATCATCTCTAATCTTCCTCACTTTTTTTAGTACATTGTTCTTGATTGATTTGATCTATGGTTTCTTATCTGCTTTTTCCCCACTCTTGTGTTTATTTGTTTTAACTTTGTTCATCAAATATCTTCGAAAGATATGGATGGTATGGTCAAATGTATGATAAGAATAAAAGTGTTAGGTTCTTCTTTTATCCTGCATTCCTTCAAATGGGGAATTCAGGGATTTCTTCTGGTTTGCAAATTTTTTTTCTCCCAATCGAATTGTTTGGAATTAATTAACAGTGTGTAAAAAGTCTTTTAGATGATGCGACCTTAATTTAAATAAATTTAAAGGCTATGTTGCATGTCACAAAAATGATATGCAATTTTTGTTAGTAAAAATGATAGATATTGAGGGGTAGAAGATAAAAGTATTAAAGTATGCATTCGTAAGGAGCAGTAACATTTTTACAAATTTCGAATAATTCTTGTTCTTGTTTAACTTTGGAGAATTAATCTTATGATGCGTGTGGCGTGCCATTTTATTACACTGTTAGGACACCTGCCGAACTGTCAGTCTGATATTGAAGCAATGAAAATATTTACTGCTCATATGCATAATTAATTATCTCTGCCAATAATCTAGCTACTAAAATATTTGATCTATTTTTAAACATATTTTTTCTAATATGTTGGAATGATTCTGTACGATTTCCTAACACTCAGCAAATAATTTATGAAGCATGATCGATCCAGGTCATGCTCTTCCAAAGATTGAGCATCTTAATCACAATGTTGTAGGAGCAATTGTCGTGAATTTTTCTCAGTCATGGAGAGTGATGTTGATCAATAGCCAAATACCACCAGTGTGTCTAGGCGAGTTGATTGTCGTGTTGGTCGATCAGCTTCCAAAGATCCGCCGAACTGAATTGAGTTGTGTTGAGTTGAGATCGGTTGGGTTAAGTTGAATTTATTTGGGTTTGTACTGTGTTGGATCGAGTTGACTCCGGTTGTCGGGAAAGTTGATTTGCAGCACGAACAAATCTGAAACTTGGATTCCTGCTGCAGCGGCAAAAAAAATTTGTCGGGAAATTTGCTTGTGGCACAACTTCAAACTTGGGTAATTAAACCGTTTATCACGAAACTTTGACTAGACGAAAACGAATATCACCTTTACAATATCAGTCATATCAACAAAACAGTTCTAATGATGATACCAGAACCCAAAAGGGAGACTAAAATAATCATGACCTATTAAACCGCCCTTGTGATAACAATCTTTAAAAATGATCCTATACTCAGGACTACTCTTATTTATGGAGAGATACAATGATGGAGTTTGATCTACAAGAAGGCGTCATTATTAGCATATGAGAGCACGTGAACTAGACCACAATATTTGAACTATTGATTGCACATCAAAACAACAATTCAGAACGACAAAAATGATTAAATTAAACAATTGATATCACGAAGTTTCTCGGGATTTCCGACAGCAATGAATTAATCTTAAGATCTATTTTAACAGATTTACGTTTCACTTATAGATTTTCTTCCATTTTCTCCTGGAAATCGTTTTTTAAAATCCCCTGAATGAGTGAATGAAAGCTAAAAAAAAACTTTAGAATGCGTAAAAAAAGTGCAAAAAAGTATATATACAGTATTTTTATTGAAATGTGAAAAAAAAATCTTCAGTGACTGGAATGAGAAAAAAAATTGTCAAGTTTAATGACGTGAGTTTTTACGGATCCAATATTTATTTAGTTATCCAAATCTAACAAAATAATTTCCATATAAAAAGTTCCTCAATCACCTTTTTATATATTTCTTCATCTTTCATATATTTTAGTTACAATAACTTTGCATTCTAGAACAAGATTTTTTAGTTTGTTATGAGAAAGTTTTATTTAGAAAACAGGCACTAACTGTTTGTGGTTAATGTTAAAGTACATATTCATTAGTGTATTGTAATCTGAAAATTTCGTCACGACAACGTAGCATGCGAGTTTGGAATCGCTGCAACGTTTTCGAATGTTTTCGAGAAATACTTGTAATTATGTCCGTTCTCTCTTACTTTATATTTTTAAATTTTTTCCCTAGCTGACAACAGATGAGAAAAGTTTACCAGTATCGGTGTCTTTTTTTCGCGATTTTGCGTTTTGCATCGAAATTAAAATAAAATTTGCTTTTCGAATTCTTCAAATATATCAATATATCGAACACAGCAAAATTCATTAAACGAAATTTTCATCCACTGATTTGCGCAGTTCATATTTTAGATTGGAAAACCAGAAAATATTTCCTGTATTTTTTAGATTGATGTGGATGATTCCACTTTTGGATTTTCCTGAGAAATTGAGGTTGTTGAAGCACTTTATGTGTTGGCTTATCGTGGAAGCAGTAAATATCTGTTTAGATAAGTTGGGAAAATAACAGTAATATCCGTTTTTCTTAACTTTGTTTTACAGTAAATTTGCTCCCAATATATTATACCAGCAAAGGACATGCAATTATAAGATATTATAACTGATGAGCTGGAAAAGTTTTGTTAGTTAAACTAGAAGTTTCGGTTCGATTGTAATTTGATTGTGAGGGGCATTATTCCGTTGATTATGCTAAGAAGTTAACACTTAAGAAACTTCCTAAATAATAAAATCAAACTCATAAATTCTTCAAAATGCAGAAAAATTCAATTCTGCTGAGGCTCGTTTTTTAATATATTACAAATTCATCTTTGATCGATGTAATTTTTTACAGAATGACAAAATGTATTAAATGAGCTGAATCAGAGATTTTTTAACGGTGACTCCTCATTTGTCCATTTTTTTGGATAATTTTTGGTCTATATCTGAGGGAAATGACAGCTGAAGTCTAGAGACACAACTCAGAAGCTCGTTTTGACGTTTCATTATTTATTAACAGTTATCATAAAATAATCTTCGTGACTTTTTCTTTTTTTTATGAGGATAATTCTTATTGATCAGAAAATATATTTACATTGCGGTGACGGTTGATTGTTGGTTTAGTTATTAAGCAAAGTAGGAGAAATTAATGTATTTTTATAATCAGTTAAATCGATTGATCTATAATCACCAGATGATGTTGAGAATTGAATGTACAGTTTTATGGGACACATGAAAATACAAAATATCATTGATTCAATTATAATGACAACAATGATTTGATTATTTCTGACATTTTTGATATGTTAATCACGATCGGAATGTTCATTAATGCAGACCGGCAATTAAGTTAATGTTATTGACAATAATGAAGTGATTAATAATGATTAATAAGTGGGAAGTTTGCATTTGTATCGGATCCTTATCAATAAATTAAAGAGTTGCTATGGCAATTTTTTTTTTATCCTTTCTTTATTACTAATCCGAACAATTTGCTATAACTATATTGGAAATCTCTGGTTTACTAAATTTAAAAAATAATTTTTTTATGAGCGATGAACAATTGTTTCGAAAGGTATTTTTTATCAAAATCGTTGAAGTATAGGTGGTTAGTGATGGATGTTAATTTTAGTCCTGACAATCGGAATGTTCATTAATGCAAAGCGATGAAATGCCAGAGAAGAAAACTCTTAGAAGAAGTTTTGCACTTCGAGAAGAACGATGGCATGAATTTATGCATGTGCATGTTTGTAAACAAACGGACTTTTTATGAAGCGTTGAGAATGCCTACACCCGAACGGGAATTATTGATGATGGAGCTTGTGGTGGTGATAGTAGTGCTGGCCAATGATTGATTTCTTTTCAACTTTCTTCCTTTCTCAATAACTACTACTCTTTGCCAACTCCGTGTCCAAACTAATGATTGTTTTCTTGGTATCGATGATTAACCATTACTAAACTGATTACTTATTGTTTATTCCAAAATTTCTTTCTATCATGAATTTTCCAACTTTCATCTCTTAAACAGAAGGAATATAAGTTTTTATTTTCTGCTAAAGATTTCGATATTCGATAAATTTTCAATTTCTTCTACTTAAAGTCAAAAGACTACTTCTGTTCCACGTTAAGAGTTGTGATTCGGTGGTGGCTGTTTTTGCTAATATATGTCCATTAATTGTACTGATAGTTTTGCGGTGTTCAATACTGCTCTATGAAATGCCCACAATTCTTTGAAATCATTTTTCGAAGTACTATTCATCTTTATTTGGCCAATTCCAGCTTTAACTGTTTGCTCCAGAGATGGCTCTGGATTTAAAATGAAAATTCATTTTCTAAAATTAATGTGTGTGTTTATTTGATTAAAACAATGATACTAATGATAAGACAATGTTGATAACAGAATTCCATCACTTTTTCCAGTCACTTTTTCTTTATAGTGTTTCTAGCTGAGTGATGATTTGCTAGTAATTTTATTAATTTAATTTATATTTCCAGGCATTTAAAGAATACAGAGACCCCTTGGGATAATTTTACTAAAATTTTTACTTTACGCTTCCTTGCTTCCTTCTACATCTACGTGCGCTTTGGCATTTTATCATCTACGTGCACGTCTGTGTTTCTATCTGCACGTTAGCATCTATGTGCAATAATCATTTCTCTCTTTTCGTAAATTGCTTTTTCTAAGCTCAACAGTTCTCTTCGTATTTTCTTGCTTTTATTTGAAAATCATGTGTCAGCATACCATTGCTGGTATATGTTTCTGTTGTCGTTGTATCACTACTGTATCGATTCATACTCAATCAATTTTCATATTTTATCGGAATCAATGTTCACAGTGTATAAAAATATCGATATTTTTCAGCGAACATTTCGTCGTCCGAAAATAATTATAGTCCATTTATTTCTCTCTTATTAATTAAAACTGCCAAATCCTCAACTATTAATGACATGGTTCAACTGTTTTTCTTGCAAATCAAGAAATAAACCAGTGTCGTTTGTTATTGTCGCATTTTAATCACTGTAATAACTTATAATATTGTCACCAAGGTTGCTACTAGTGTCCTGTTGTATCGGATGTGAAAAGAAGCATCGAAAAAACTAACGAAAGCTGTATATCGAGAAAAATGCCAGCGAATGAAACTATTGCGATGCCAACATCATTTATAGGCCGTATTAGTGCTCGCACAAGTCTCATCTCAACCAGAGATTACAAAACTACGGTGCAGTTATTGGATGATAACGAAACAATCTGTCAAGAATTCAAGGTTTATCATCTTTCATAATGGTATTTCTACAGTATTGAAACTAAATCACAACAGATTTGCTTGAAATTGCAGTTCTTTGAACAGTCATAAAATTCATTTTTTTGCAAAGCGTTATGCTGTCCTGTTTTGTTAATAAGTTTCAATTTCTAGGATATGCGCAAATACTTAGCCTCATCTCACTGATATGATAGTAGAGGTTCACAGACTTTAAAACAATCATGAGAGTTATTAATTTCGTACGCACATAAATGCCCTACTCGCGGATTTTCATGTTGTTAACTTCTTATGCAATTATTAAATCGAAAACTTATTTTTCTTAATATCAATAAATTTATAAGTGACTTGCATTAAATTAGATAATGTCTTCTGAAACAAACTTTTAAATTAGGATATGCAAATCATTAAAGCATGTTTTTGATCTTATATTGATGACTTATGTTTTAATAAAAACTCCTTATGAATTCAGTACTTCAAGTTGAGTAATAAATTCAAGGATTGAAATTATCATTATAGTAATCTCTAAAATAATAAGAAAATATAACATGTTTCATTACAGAAAACATCGAACGCCCAAATTATATTAGACTACATATGCGAATGTTTGAATATCGTTGAAAAAGATTATTTTGGGCTGCGTTATCAGGATTTTAATAGACACAGGGTATGTCGAACTTAATTTGGGCGTAATATATTGAGCTATTTCCTCTCTCATCAATTATTTCTAGCTGTATTATGAAATAAATATTTTTCATGAAATTCTAATATATATATATATATATTAGAATTTATGT